>JANTNT010226266.1:0-26101 GCA_024752375.1 Entacmaea quadricolor
AAAAGCAAGTCTCGATCCAGGCCTACTCGTCAACTGCGTTTTGTGAACGACGACAAAAAAAGCCAAATTTAATACTCAGTATTCCACAGGAATCCCGAGTAATAAATTTCAAAAAATTAAATTAGAACAAATGTCATCATATTTCTTAAAAAGTGAAGTCTGTAAGCTGTTTATTTATCCTGCAGATTACAAATGAGTGATAAATATTTCAAGAGATACTCGGAGCGAGAGCGTGCACCTTCCTTTGAGGAAATAGATCGTACAGATCCAGTAGCTTTTACGGAAGCAAGAGAGCAGTGGGTATTGGACCGCCTAGTTGAACTAGAAACTGTTAAGATATACCGGGAACGTGTAGCTGATTGTTATAAGAAAGAAGAAGTGAATGCCAGACAGAACTGCAGAAAAGAAGTTGCAGATTATATGAATGCATTCAAAGCCTATAAAGCAAAAGGTAATTAAAGAAAAATATAGATTGTTACATTGAATACCTTGTTACCGATGGTTTACTTCTGTCTGTTTTGCTTTTCTGGCACCAGTGACAATGTTTTGTGTTGTGTTCTATTTTGTCTTAAGCAAAATATTTTATATAGCTGGACTCAGATTTTTTTCTGAGTCCTCTGATTAGCTAGTGACAAACTGAATACTTTTCTCTTCTTAGCATCTTACTTTCTTAGCTAATGAACATTTCATCTTATTATTGTACAGTGTTCTGAACTGAACACAGGTATCTTGAGCCTAGCAGTATGCAGGCTGCCATAAGAACCAGGAAAAATGACCTAAGCACTTGAGTCTCTCTGTAGCTCAGTGGTAGAGCATCCAACCAGTATCCAGGGGTCATGGGTTTGATTTCTGTCAGACAGACACAGATTTTTTTCCGAGTCCTCTGATCAGCTAGTGACAAACTGAATACTTTTCTAGCATAGATGCCTATTCTTTTATTAAAGCCTGCCTGGCTAGCTAGTGTTAGAAAAACCTCCGAGTACTCCTAATATGTATATCCTTTTTAACCACTTTTCTTCCTTCTCTCACTTCATTTCCATTTTTCCAATCTCATTTCAATACAAACTACTGAATAAAACCAATTGATGAAAGCCATGTGAGATAAAGAAAATCTCTTTCCCTTAAAGAAATGAATGTTTACAGAAGAGACTTTACCAACTCAATAAAATGTAAATATAAATGAATTAAATTTCCCAAGGCAAAAAAATATATTATTCTGCTATCCAGCATGACTGCCATGTGTCCATAATTTTGCAACAAATTCATTGAGATTTTTGTTGTTCTCAAATTTTAACACATGCCAATAATTAAATCCTAAAATTATTTAATATTACCACCTTGAGGAAAGGAATTTTTACATGAGAAAGAGCTCCCTTCCTCAATGGAAAAATGTTCTTCAGTTCAGCTTTCGAGCATGGCTTTTACCGGTATCTCTTAATGGTACAAAACCTCCCTAACTGAAGGTGTACTGATCAATGTTCCTATTTGTTATTATCCTAGCATGGGGCAACACACCTGAAGGTAATTGGTCTAAATGGAAGGTTCCAGTAGATGAGCTATAAATATGTATATCTTAGTTTCACTAATATCTTTAATGCTACAATTAGTGTAGACTTCAGTTTATGGTTAGATCAGCATATAGGAATGGAGTTCCTTCGAGTATTATTTTATTCTTGTACAGAATTTATTAACATGTTAAAATAAAAAAATATGTGAAACAAATATCTGATAATTTTTGTTTTGCCCGCTGTACCTATTTTCATAATTGTGCAGCCTTAGAGTGGTTTTCATAAACCTGTGAAACACACTTTAGCATATTTAGCACTATTACACTTTGTCTCTTTTGTTTTTTTTTTTTGTTATTACACTTTGTTTCAAGGGTTTATGAAAACCCCTCTAATAACTCCAGACACATACATGTTTTCTGGTATTATCGCCGTTTGCATTGCTACACGGCCACCCCAGACAAAAATTGCGACTTGTAGTTTGCAATAGACTACCGTCAATCAAACACGTTGACGTCTTTTACATGGGTGTGAATTGGTAATTATGGCTTTTCAATCACATTTTCTCAGTCAGGTACTATGGAGGAAAGTGTCGAAAGCCATTGTACTGATAACAAGCGTGTAAAAGAAGTCAACGTGTTTTATTGACGGCAGTCTATTGCAAACTGCATGTTGCAATTTTTGTCTGGGGTGGCCGCGTAGCAATGCAAACGGCGATAAGGCTTCCAACAATCAACTGTTGTCTTAGTTACTTATAAATTAGTTTGATTGAAGCAAAAACATACAACACCAGTCTGACTTTTCTGGGTCGTGTAATTATGAAAATGGAATAAAGAAGTAAAAAGTTTCAAATTGCTTAGAGATTGAACATTAGTATTTGGATACGTTGTATAATTTTGAGGGAAGCACTGGTGGTAAGGCTTGGGTTCAATTCCTGTACTCAATGTCATATGTAGAGTTGTTTGTTACTGTGTGGCTGCTATAACCGGTTCCACTTAGACAATGAGAACCAATCAAGATTTAGAGTGAAAACAATGCATTCCAACTTTAGCCAATCAGGAGCAAGTAAAAAAGCCAAAATCTGATTAATGTCTGATAAACAATTTTGATGTTATCAAGAGACCGTGGGAATAAAACATTGTGATTGGCTGAGTTCAAGATTCTACTGACTGTGATCTCCCATGATTGGATCAAATTTTCACTCTAAATCTTGATTGGTTTTTGTTGTCTTAATTCTCCTGGTTACCATAGTTGTACTGTAATTGTTTTGCATGCTTTGAGGGTTTTTCTTCTGCTTTTATGGTTCGCCTTTTTTTCACTCATAATTACTGTACAAAAGATCCATTCAGCTTGGTTCATTATCACTTGTTCATTCCCCGGGCTATTGGCAATAAGTTTCTTTTTAAGGCCCATTTACACGAGCGATATTTGTAGTGCGATTGTCGCGCGACAATCGCACTGCAAATATCGCTCGTGTAAACGAGCCTTTAAAAGTATTTCCAAAGATTGTTTCTACTATTGATCTGTTTGCTGGTTTGCACCATATGAATTCCTCAACATTTTTTTCACAAAAAATGTATTCTCAGAATTCGATATTTTTTGATAAGAGTCCTTTTTAAAATAACCTTAAAATGGCTTTCCCATTCAACGAAAATTATGGAGTGCTGAAAAAGAAGAGATGAAAAAATCAGCCAAAGACAATCCTATTCCTCCCATTTCTGAAAACCCAACTAGAAAACACGCCGCGTTTTCATACTACAAGAAACAAACTGGCGAGCAAACTTAGTCAACACAACACAATAAAAGCGGATGCTCAAAGCTAACCTTACGTCCTATAAGACTGCAGGAAAGAATTAACTCTTATAAGAAGGAATTGTTCAAATTGATGGCATTATTTTCTCCGTTTCATTGCACGCATGTTTTCCTTCAAAAATTCAGTTGTTTGCGCGCTTGCTATAAGCCTTGTCGAAGCTACGGACGTTGTCCTTTTAGACTGCAAGGAAGAATGGTTCAATTGATGGCATTACTTTCTTCATTTTATTTCACGCATGTTTTCCTTCACAAGTTTCTTCACCGAAGCATGCATAAGCACAAGAGCAAGCCGACACAAGAAAACAAAAGCATCCGTTGTAATGTGTTAGCATGCGTCGCCAAGGAAAACAAGGCTATAAAGTGTGAAACAACCCATCAAATGGTCAACAATAGAATTCTCAATACAGTAGAGTGCCTGTATGGGCACCATTAGAGAATTATTGTTAGGGTAGAAAGAAAAACGCACAACATCAAAAGAAAAAAATCATAACTTCCGACAACCATGGGAATTTGTTCTGCACCGCTTTTCGCAGCTCTCCGCGAGTCAAACTTTGAAACGTTTCGTTCATTAGGCCATGAGTTAATCATGCATTTAATGTCACTAAAGGATCGTTATCTTTGTTTAAGAGCGCGTCATCGCCCTGTGCGTCATTAACATAATGCCCCATCAGTAAGCCGATCTTATGAACGTGAAATCCGCTTAAAAAATGCCTATCCATTTTAAGTGAGTTTCACCAGTAAAGAAGCTCACGGCCTGATACATGGAGATCGTCCCTTATAGAGTTTCTACCGCATCTTCGAGGATCGATCGAGTGTGCGCAGTGCGCGTTTGGTCGGCAAAAGGTACAACTTAGCGGTATGGCAGCCAGTGAACTGGAAATCCGAATGAGGTGCTAAAACATTTCCAGATACCCCTCTGAAAGACACTTAACAGGGCATACTTATGTATGTATGTAAGTAAGCAAAAAAATCGGCTGATAGTTGGTCGGACTGACTGGCCAGGAAACGGCTAAATGTTCAGAAACTTTAAGACAGATAGCCAAAATAAAAAGGAAAGAAAAAAATTGATGGAAATTGCTTTTAAACGAAGAGTGATCTCTAAAATGCTAATATCGTGGTGGACTCATTTGCATAAACATATGTGTTCTGTGTAGGGAAAACCCGTAAACAAAAGAGCCGGCATGTGATTGGTCAATAATGAGGCAATGAATCACAACTACATTCGATATGCCAGTAATCTTTGTTATACACGGTCCTTAAAAAGCAGTTTCTCGAAAGCATAATCTCAATCGAGTCTGTTGGCTGTTACATGGCATACGAAGGTTTATCCGTGAGAAAGCTAAATGGAAGACCTAATTGATGCTGTAGTGGTTGACGATATCGTCAAAGTAGATAAAATTTTGAACGTTTTTGAACGAAATATTAGGGCCTCTTCTGAAGACAATAGCGAAGACGAACTTGACTTCACAACCCAGGATCTTCAAAATGCCTTTGTCCAAGCAGCTTTTTCGGGTTCCCTGAAAAGCCTCGTAGCTTTGAGGAAGTTTGGTAAGGACAAGTAATGCTTGAAAACAATGATTATTCTTGATCAATGATTAAGGTTTAAATCGTTAGAATTCATTAAAGCTAACTCTAGCCTGTGATATTGCGTTAAGTACGTTGATAGCAACATACGAATGGTATGACGACAATCCCTCACTAATCGTTGTCAAAAATTTGTTCCTTATAATACTAAACTGCTCGAGTTTCTCGTCGATTTCTTTGAGAGTAACAGACTAAGTGATCGATTTTTTGTCTTGATTCAAGAACTCAATATCGAGCTAGATCAAGCGTTTACAGCAAATTTTGCTAACTATTCTTATATTTGGCGCTCAACTGGAAGCATTCAATCGAGACTATTGTGATAAGCCATTTCGATCGTCAAATGTTTCTTATTTTTGCTACTAAATTTATAAACCTTCCGGACTTACCGACCAAAATGCTTAGTATGTAAATTTTACGAAAGAGTAAACTTGCGATCAACACGTTGGATTTACAAACGTTTTTATCGGAAATGTTTACTTTTCCAAATTTTAATCTCTTTTCATAGTATTACAGGGCTGCCAACGGTGCGGAACCTTCTTTTTGTTAGAAAGCCTTATAATTCACTTTCTTCCAACTTCCCAAAGACCAATCTCAAGTGATGGCGATGGCCTCGACTGTAAATAGCTTATTCGTTTTAAGACGCGTGGTTTCTCTTTTTGTACTCCCTTTGAAATGCGATAGCTTCGAGGCCAGAAATGATAAACGCTGTTTCTGAAATTCCATTTTTAAGTGAAGGTTTTTATCTTCTTGTCAAAGAAATTCAATAAGTTGTAAAATTCTTTTTGAAATTCACTCAGCCCTGAAAAACTACCATTTCCAATCAAACAATCGAAGCTTTGTAAAACAAATCCTGAGGTTATTTGGCTGAAGATAATAAAAAGATGTCTATCAAAAACAACGTAAAGCGTTTGAATGCATAGTCAATATTTACATTTAAACAAAATTATTAATTTTTTCTTTTCTATTATAAACGGAGTAGCACCTGGTGTCTTTATCTCTTTTCACTGGCGGTCGCGCTGACAAATTTTCCTTAATCACCTGACATCTCAGTCTTGAGCAGTTTTCGTACGAGACGAAAACATACGGACCGTGATGACTCTTAAATGGCTTCTGTATTTAAGCATTGTGATTGGATGATGTCTGTTTTCTCGCTTTTTCATTGGTTCAGAGCAGAAGCCAATTAAGAGTCGCAGTTCCGTATATTTCCCACTCGTACGAAAGCTACTTCTACACGTTAAACGAGTAACACTCACGCAGAGTAACAAATAGACTTAACGACCAGTAGCGAACACGCGGTTTGAAGTAATTTAATCCGCATTAGTGATGGCGTAGGAGTAAAAATAAACAAAATACACAAGGCACACTAAGACACAACATCAGTAAATCTAAATAATGACTTGAATGAATATTTACAAGTATCAGTTTCAGTATTCTATTTTGTTTAACAAACTGTCAATCAGTGGGGACATTTCTCTACAAAGAGCCAAAGATTTGTCGTAGAAGTCCATCGAAGGTTTTTACGTCTTGTGTAAATATACGCCATCACTAATCTTTTACAAAGTGTTGGAAATGTTTTCTTTTTCTTTTCTTTTTTTTTTCTTCGCGAAGATAAAATATTTTATAAGACAAAATGAATCGGCGCGTGTGACAAGCTAATCTCTTCAAAATGTGATTTATATTTTGTAAGGAAAAATGTTTCCAATTTTTACGTGTTTTTGCACTTTTATTTTTACAATAAATATTTTTGAGTATCCAACTCCAACTTATTCGAGAATTTACTATTTGTTTCAAAACATTTTCAATTCGGTTTTGCAGAGTCAAAGTATTTCTGATTTAGTTGAATTGAATTACTTTACGATTGCGAATTCGGAATCCAAAGCAATTACTCTACATGAGAGGATAAAATAACATTACTTTCTGCAGATTCGAATTGAATATTAGTTTTTCTTTTAAACAAACATCTGGAAAACCTATTTAAAAACATTATTGGGAGAGATTTTTAACGGGAAATCTAAGACAAACACAGGGGCGGCGGAAGCTGAAAATCTTTGGGGGGGGGGCACTGCAATATTTTATTTTACGTTTTACTGTTTACTTTGATTGTAGACACATGCTACGTTAAACGATGACGTGGAAGAGCGAATATTTTGTGGGGGGTCCAGGTTCCCCCAAAAAAATTAGTGAGGGGCGGTGTCCCCTCGGCCCCCCCGCCCCTGAAACAGTAACAGTTTTTAACGTTGTGCTTATTAATCATTCGGATTTAAAGTAGGTTATAGCAAACGTCTGTGAGGCAAATGTTTTCGTGAAATTTACAGTGCGTTGGGTGTTAAATAAAAAATATGCGATCCCCACCCAAAATTAGAGCTAAAAAACTCATGATCCCTCCCCTATATGGCAGTTTTTTCCCAACATCTCTTTCCAAGAAGGAAAATATCGATGACCCCCCGTTTTTCAATTAATAAATATTTGGTGACCCTCCCATAGATGGCTCCGGCTCAACCCCTCTTCTAAAAAATGAATGCTTCCTAAACTTTTTTTGTTTTGAAACTTATTCCAGTCTCAGATATTAATGGCCTTGGGAACTTGAGAGACTGGTACCCAGACTACTGCATCTCTCCACTTCGGGCAGCGGTGGAGAACGACAACTTGGAGGTTATCCACTGGCTATGTTCAAATGGCGCCGATGTGAACTACCCCGAGTGTGTATGTAGTATTTACTACACAGAATACATATCCAGTTCCTGTTTCTCAAACTACTGTTCCGTTCCCTGTTATATTCCTTTACATTTTGCAAGATCTAGCGCATGCGTAGAAATCCTCTTGAATAGCGGAGCTGACATCAACGCGCAAGACTGTATGGGTAAAACCCCGTTGTCAATGGCAACTCTCAATAGTCGTCCAGAGGTGATGGAAAAGCTGTGTAAGGAAGGTGCTGACGTAGGGCTTGGCAGTATATGGGGCGCAACACCTCTGGTCTATGCTCAGTATGCACAGTTCAAGAAAGATCGGGTTGCGGCGACTGAGATCCTTTGCCGCTTCGGCGCGAACGTCGATTTTCAAGACAAAAACGGTAGAACTGCTTTACACGTTGCTAAAGACGTTGAGTGTGTGCAAGTTTTGTTGGCTTACGGAGCAGATCCAAGTATCGAGACCATCTTCGGTAAGACAGTTATAATAACTGCTGCTGAAAACCAGTTATGGTCGATTGTCTGGATCATCTACGACGCTGAGGTTCGAACAAATATTGGTCTTTTATCGAGTGGGGTTTCATTGTTTTCGTGTCTCTCGGCGGATGTTTTAACTTGGTTGCTGAAGGTTTCCAACGACGTCCGAGACTTGACGCATCTTTGTCGAGCTGTTATAAGGTCACAGTTGACACGAAAGCACAGCAATATAGACCAAGCAATTGCTTGTCTACCCCTCCCTCCACGGGTTAAATTTTATCTAGCTCTTTTGTACCATACTCAAGAGTCTGACTTGTTATGATAAACAAAAACATCAATCGAATGGTATGGAAAATATCGAATTTAAACTACATGTCGTTTGCACAAACACTCAAAACAATTTCGGATGAAAAATGGCGGTACATCAGGCGAATTGTCTCACGTTTGCCTTAATCATGGAAAGTACCTTCTTGAGACTTATAGACTAAACTACCTATTTCGTTGTGATCGGGGGTGGAAAAAGCGAAGGCAAAGTAAACAAGAAAGAAGCGACAAGAAAAACTCCTTGAATAAAAGAAGACAAACGGCTGGCAAAAACACGTACATATTAGTAGAGGAAGACTGGAGACGAGCTCGTCCTGCATTGAATTTTGGGGCTGAATTCCACAACTCTTTGTTTGTGACCTTTAAAATCTATCCCACAATTCCATTCGCGGCCATGTTGATTCTCATGAGAGCAAAAACCTTTTTTAGCCCCGGTAAGCTTGTTCTGAAATGACTCGACGCGAGGGCAAGGGGACCAAGTGATCTCGAGCCCTTATTTCCGGCTTGTATTAGCCAATCAGAAGGGTTTTTATAGCATTATCAAAATTTCCATATCTATTTCAAAAATGGCGGTCGTTTCTTCAAAATGTTTGCAATAAATTCACTTTTCCACGCGTATTTACAACAAGGCTGATGAATGGAATTAGTTTACTTTGATAAACTAGTTTAATTTTGAGTAATACCGTACCAGTCGAAACGGCTGCTTTTTTATTGCTCCCTTAGTACAGTACCGCTTCTGTTAGGTTAGGTTTGGTTCTATTGTTTGGAATATATCTATTGTTTTTTAAACCTATCACGAAACTCGTTTAGTTCCGATCCGGTGCAGGCTGGCTTTTAATTTTACACGATAAATTAGTTTAATTTTGATAAACAATACTTTGCGTGGATGGAGGCAAGATCACCTGGAACCCACGCGAGACAAACATATTGTTTCAACCGACATGGCCGCCTCGCGAATAAAACAAACTTCCTTTGAACTTCGAAAAGAAAACATTCAAAAACGTTCTTGGTACAAGAGTTAAAACCTATAATAAAACCAATATAACAGAAGGGGAGATGTTGAAACTTTAAAATTTTACGAACAATTTTTATAGTGTTTTTCGAAAAATTTTTATTAAGGCAAAATAAAAATGTAGTACAAAACAGAGCGCGTTGCCTTTGGCTGACACCCTCATATTGCTAAATACTTGGTTCATCTATAGACCCTTTTCCGATTCTTCTCAAATTCATGAATAATTAATGAGAACATAACAAAGAAAATCAGTACCACGAGGTATCTTGATACAGTGATCAAACACTTGCACAAAATAAGCTAACTTTAGCTTTGAATTTCTCAAAGAATTATTAATAAAATTGAGAAGCTAGATCATACACTTGAAAGGATGTTTGATCAGTGTATCAAAACACCTCGAGGTCGGTTAAAACCCCCTTCTCGTTGTTTTGTCACCATGTCTTGATTACAGACGCATGTAGTCAGGGTTGACCTCGTTTGTGAGTAGATTATTGAAATATTCTATGAAGACCCGTGGAATTTTAAAGTGGTTCTTTTGGAAAGGTTGTGCATTCTCTATTCACCGTTGGTATTGATTTTATTATCGATTTTATTACACTCATTTTGATTAAATTTGTCACTGACGATCATCGATACAATCTTGAATAAAAAATCAGAATCACTTTACTACGACCTTAGCCCTTCAATGTTGGTTGGCGTTTGGGTTTCATTTGAAGGCTGTTCGCGCAACTTTTACGATGCAAAAGCTAACTATCAACACTGAAGGGCTAAATACTCGTTTCCGTAGCCCAAAGTACCCTTTGCATACCCAGTCCTAACCCTAAACCTAACCGATTCCAGTCCTCTCGATCAGAGGCATTTTGGGCTATGGAAACAAGTGCTCAACCACTGAAGGGGAAGCGAATGTATTCTATACTTGTAAAACACTCTTGATTCAGATCTTACTGTTACAGATTGCAGATGTCAAGGTCACGGTAAAACAATACTTGTCCCGCTTGCACTATTTTAATCTAAAACCAACAAAAGTATAATTGTAGTCGAAATTAGTAAATGCGAAAAGTTTGAAACAAAAAACTTAAATAGGGCGGAAGTTACAATCTATTACAACCAACATGCATCTTAAAAAAATAGCCGAATTCGATCGCCTGTAACTTCTTACTAGGTGAATATTTTAAGTGCCATGCAAAACTAGATAAGAACACATTGCCGGATTTCAAGCCGTGAGTGCCTGGAGTGAATTCCTTAATGCTGCGATAATCAACACAAGATCCACATAATCAGAAAGATCTCGTCTAGCCATCCTAAACTTATAAATTTTACTAAGAAATGTATTGATTGCGGGACAAGTGTCCGGTCTTCCATACATTTCTTATGAACTACAGTCCAAGTAAACCCCCAACCCGGGACAGGGTGGGAATTAGTGGGGCATTTCAAAAATGGACTATACAAATGTTGGTGAATACCCCACAGTGGTGCAAGAATGAACACCTAATCCCCCACCCCGTGTCCCGACTAAAACCCTCACCGTTGTGCCACACGCAAGTAAAATCTTCACTTTATCCACACTTCCTGGAGCATCATTGCATGTCATATCTGAACCTATGCCCCACATCCTCCCCCCCTGTGTTGGGTTTCGGGGGGAGGGTGGGGGTTTACTTTGACTAGTGCATTAGTAAATTTTTGGAGTATTTAAATAGCTGTATCTCGTTCAATATTGATTCGATTAACACAAAAATTTGGATTTTTGTATTGCTAGATGAGCTCTTTCTGTAGGATCCTGAAGAGGTAAAATGGGAACTGGCGATTTCCTTTTTTGAGGCCTGGGAAATGGGACTTGGTGTTCTGGGACAGGGAATCACAATCAAAGAAACAATAGAAAAATGAGAATGGGATTGAGATTTGAGCAAACCATGCTGGGACTGTGGAATTTCTGGGATTTGGGTAAAAATTGGGCTTTCAAAATGGAATTAGGATCCCCCTTCAGTACTCTCTTACTGATAATGTGGGTCTTGTGTTAATTATAGCAATATTAAGGGTTTGAAATCCGGCAATTCTTATTACGATGTGACGTGCACACGAAACAACATGCAAACATCACGGATAGTCTCGGTGATAAGTTCAGCAATATCCAGGAGCCCATGCAGGTCCCCAAGCGATGATTCTACCATTCTTTCCACACTTGGCCCCTACACACCAGCCATCGCCACGACTTTTGTACAACGACCTGCTGTACACAATGCTTCCTCGTGGATACAACTGACCACGATACGAACACCAGCGTGACCGAATACTGCCTGCAAGAAATTGTCTTTCGTCTTGACAGCTAAGTGCTTTCCAGTTTTTAATCCCGCTCTTGTCACAAGTTCCTTCAAAGCACTTTCCTGAGGGAGTCTTTCTAAAAATCTCACTGCCATAGTGATACAAATGACCTCCATACCAACAGCCACTGTCCTTCGCATTACTCTGGACGGTTTCTACTTCAGGTAGTGCTTCGCATTTATAATCGTGCCATTTTATGATCTGGCCATCATCACTACACCTTGTTCCGTAACACTTTCCATTTCCATTCCATGACTGAAAAATTTCACTTCGAAGGTTATACAGAAGACCGTTGTAATTACAGCCAGTTGGAATAGTTGTAGGCTCCTTTGAAGACGGAAAGGGTGTTGTTGTTGGTCGAGTTGTTGTACTGCATCTCCAATCATCCCACGACAAAACATTACCTTCAGCATCACATACAGTCCCGTAGCACCAGCCGTATGATGACCCGCGGGATATCTCGGTATTGGGAGGGAACCATCGACCGTTATAATAACATCCTTTTCGGGTTGGTAAGGTAGTTAACCTTTCAGGAATAGTTGTGGGATCCGTCGTTGTTGTTGTGGTGCTTGTAGTGGGGATGGTTGTAGGCTCCTTTGAAGACGGAAAGGGTGTTGTTGTTGGTCGAGTTGTTGTACTGCATCTCCAATCATCCCACAACAAAACATTACCTTCAGCATCACATACAGTCCCGTAGCACCAGCCGTATGATGACCCGCGGGATATCTCGGTATTGGGAGGGAACCATCGACCGTTATAATAACATCCTTTTCGGGTTGGTAAGGTAGTTAACCTTTCAGGAATAGTTGTGGGATCCGTCGTTGTTGTTGTGGTGCTTGTAGTGGGGATGGTTGTAATGGGTGTATTAGTAGTTGTGCTACATTTGAAGTTATCCCAAAATATTACTTTTCCATCATAGCTACAATAGACACCAGAACACCAAGAACTTCCATCATAACCACGCGATATATCTGAACCTAGTTTATACCACTTTCCAAAATATAAACAGCCACGAGGACGTGTAGGCCCGATTGTATCATCGCACTCGTCCCATGATATAACCTGTCCATTATCGCCACAGTACTTCCCAGAGCACTCATCATCCCCACGTAAAATTTCGTCACCAGGTCGATACCACCCTCCTTCAAAAAAACAATACGAAATGTTCCGAAGAGTGGTTGGAATTTCAGTTCTTGGCCGATGAGGTCTAGTTGATCTTGTGAACGCTGGCTTACTCGTGGAACGCCTACAGCCAAAGCGTTTCCATGGAATGAGATTACCGTGAGAGTCACAATAGAAACCCACGCAGACAGGCCAAAGTTTAATTTTGATGTCCTTTCGTAGGGGATACAGCTTACCCTTATACAAACATCCCTTTCTGTTTCTAGTGTGAGTCGGGCTAGCAGTAAATGGCGCGTTGGTGACTGGGCGCTGGTTTTTGGAGGTCTTTGTCTCCGGTGTGTGGGTCTTCGCGCTCTTACGTTCAATCTTCACAGTCTTTCCATTTTCATCACAACAAAGGTTAGCGTCTTGAGGGCTCTCACTACAACGTGGAATGTGACCCACACCTTTATGGAAGCAAGATACGGCCGTGGAAACTGTTGAACCAAACGTTGATGAAACAAATACCTGCCTTCTCCCCGATGCTGTAGTTTTTGTTGCTTGAGCAACCTTTATAGTCACTGGCGGCATTGATGAAAGAATCTCGTGGGATTTCAGCAACCGTATCTTGACGCCATTAGGGATTTTAGATTCAGTTGTGGGAGTTTCGATCCTTGTATCCATGTTTGGCTTCGATGGAGCTTGGTTGTCTGCAGTCTCCGAGATCTTGCCATCTAATGGTCGCCCACTGACGAGTACAGCCACAGCGCAATTAAGAAATACAATCCAATACATCGTTTCAGCTGTTCGACGATACTAGCCCGCCTCGAGGAACCTACAATGGAAGACAGTATTTCTGAAGACGCGACAAAGCGAAATACAATTTTCTGACAAGATTTTTAAAGTGTATCAAGCATTCCATTTGATGCTTGGCTCGATTTAAGAGCTGTAGACTAGTTTCATTGCTGAGCAGCTTATTCAACACGACCGGCGTCTGGGGCGGATCTAGGATTTTGGTTGGGGGGGGGGGGATGTTCACCATGTCAGACGGAAATGCACAGGAAGCCAAAGCTCTGTATAAAAGGCTTTATAAGGCTTATATATAATGCTTTGAATGAGGGTTTAGGTTGTGGTCTATAACTCCGTAAATAATAAAGCAAATAACCTCTAACCTTTACGTAGTGTTATTTGTGTTTTTGTTGTTCTCTGGTAGCGGTTTCAGGCCTTTTTGTCTTTTGAATCCAGTATCCAATTGTATACTTTAAATGTATTAAAGTCCGCGTGGTACTCATTTTCGCTGTTTTAAATTCGCGATTTAATTTCACGCCCCTAGTTGAGGAATTATTCGCGCAAGAAAACTTTTTTCTTTTCAGTCAGATTAATAGAAGTAATTAACGCATTTACCATGATTATTTTTTATCAACAAATAAAATTTGATCAAGAAACGATTGGCTGGTATCAAGTAAATGAATTCCGAATACCAATTTACAGTTTTCATTTGCCTAAAACATCGATCTAAACATCATTTAGAGTTCAAAAGGGTCCTCTAACAATGAGTCTCTCATGTTACACTAATAACTTTTTCGCGCAGTACTTAAAAGTGCATGAATTCCAGTACTACGCGAATTTTGATACGAGAAAGCTATTTGCACTTTCGGGTAAGTATAAGGTTACTCATTGTGAGACCACACAATAAGCAGGAGTGGAGCCAGGATTTCTCAAAAGGGAGGGGAGAGGGATTCAGTAAAACATCATCTGTGGTTGTTGACCCCGACCATCCCCCGACTACTCGGACGTCGACATCTGGTCTTGGCTTTTATCAATCAAAATGACAACTATCTGAGTTAGTTCGCTGGACGGAAGCCAAAATACCAGTCGTCTGAAGGTAACAAAGTAGAGACGCCATTTCAGCGTTTAATACTTTTCAAATCTTTAGTTTATTTTCGTCACGCTATTATTGTTTTTACGCGCGTGGTATAGATATTCACTCTTGATCATATTTCTTCATTTAAAATGATGGCATAATTCATGCCAAAACAGATCTTTAAAAAGTTGTCTAGTGTTTCTTATTGTCATTATTGCAGCACATTTTAAATCTGCATTTGCATTTTCGAACGAGTGTTACATTTATTAGTTTCTTTGTAGTAATTTAACTTCTGATAACGCGCAGAAACATAGTTAGAATTGGAATATAACACTAAAGACATACAGTATATTAGGGAAGCTCGGATGGCGAAGCGGTAAGAGTGCTCGCCTATCACCAATGGCAGCAGCCCGGGTTCGATTATGTGAGTAGAGTTGTTTGTTGACTCTCTCCCCTGCTAGCAGGCAGCTACCAGCTACCAGCTAGCAGCTACCCCGGTATTGGGTCAGAGGGAAATACCGGGAAAAAGGTAATGACTGCTAGTAGAGAACACACACACTCTCTCTCTCCCTTGCCACGAGGGTTTTTCTCCGTGTTCTCCGGTTTTCCTCCCTTCATAAAAATTAACAATTCTAAATTCAAACTCGACGAGAAATCGAGAACTATTTGAATATAATCAGACTTGTTAGGTAACGATGTGATCCTTTATACAAAAGGTAAGAAACGGTGTGTATGGTCACAAGCAGACCACTGTAAAGTCTGTATGTTGCTCAAAGTCTGATATTGCGCGTTAAACCTGATACGTACCTATGTTTTCAAGGGATTTTCTCACACGATCTTGATTTTCTTTGATAAATTAATGAATATTTAGTCGAGCTTTCGTTTCGTAGGCGAACACAATGAACCATAGGCAAAGGACAAGTAAAGATAGAATATAATATTACATGCCAGGCTGTGTACGCACTACGATCGCAAAGGATTATGGTATTCGGATTTTGAAGATTTTGCGACAACCACGGCGGGAGAAATTTTACCAAGCATTGTAGCTGGATGAAGAACATTTTCAAAGTTTTGACATTTATTAATTCCTTGTTGCACCAAAAAATTCCTAGTTTAGTACGAGAGCTTCAATTTTTATCTCCAGGGGACTTCACCAGATCAATATGACTAGAAGACGGTCTCGTTTAAGACGAAAATGACTAAAGATATGAATTTACAGTTTGTTTTTATGTCGTTGTGCCTGCGATAATTAAATCCTGTCAGTGGTATTCAAATAACAATTTTGGATTAAATTCTTGGCTTCACGTCACGTCATCAAAAAAAGCTAAAATCCAAACTATTCACCTCACAATACTCTTCGTTGGATGTTTTGCTTAAATTGTTATAAGAAAAGTCTTTCATATGACTTTTTTATCATTAAAAATTTTTATCGCGCGTTTTTTGTTTTTGAGAATATTTCTTTAAGAATTTTATGATATGACCAATTTTTATAAATTGGATTTTAAATATTTTTATAATTTGGATAATCCTCGAAACTGATAAAATACGTTCATCATATAACAGCGTTCGTCCTCAGCCGAGCCTGTGCGCATGCTTTTCGATGTGTTTACTAGCCCGTACTAATCGATTATCAATTTGTTTATAACGCGTGCTTATTGATTTATTAGCGCTTGTTAATCGATTATTGATTTGTTTTTAGCGCGTGTTAATCGATTTTCGATTTGTTTTAGCCCATACAAATCGATTATCGATTAGTCCAAGCGCGCGCACCTGTCACCACACAAACGTCATAAAGGAAAACGTCTCGCGCGCGCTACTCGTTACTTAGCATCCAGATTTGTTTACCTTCATTTATATTTCATTTGACACTGAAACGAGAACAAGCTCGCTTGGTGCGCTAAAGAAAAAAGACAAATTTCTTTAACAAAGCGATTGAATAATTCGATATCAGAATGAGTGGCGATGATCAATCACGGGAAAACAACCAAAGAGAAAGAACATTGGACAGATTGGATGAGATTCGCCGAGAATTCATGGAGCTGATAGACCAAGAACGCGAACAAGCAACCATCTCTGATCCACAATACCCTAGTCTAGATGACACAGGTAGCCCATACGAAGTTTCTGTAGGATCTACACGCCCACAGGAACTTGACGGAGATGGTAATGATCTTGTAAGTGTGCGAGAGATCCCCGTTGTCCCTTTCAGCGGTGTCGATGAGCTCTATAATCAGCCTGTTACACAGCATATCGTAGTAAGTCTTCAAACAGACGATTACAATGAACATATCGTGTATTATCGAGAGTTGTTTGAACGACCTGTACAAGATGTTGTCGACATCGATCGTCCGTTTGGGGAATGTAACGCCAGTGGTACATGGAGCGATCATGAGAGTGAAGATGATGCTACAAACATCAACTCATCAGAAATTATCATCAATGACTCAGACGGCGAGTTAGAAGATTACGAAAGCGTGGTGACATCAGAAATGCCACCTCTAAACGCCGCCGAGAGCTGCCCCGCTATTGTGGCAGCCAACGTAGAGATATTAGACGTCTGTCGAAAAGCTGACAGTCAAACAGATAGTCGTGAAGCTGATGCTGAGACTTCTGCCTCTAGTGGGTCTTCCAAAGAAAGACAACAGAGTGAGCCACCGTTTATGGAGCTCGTTCGTTCTGTAAGAGCACAGGTGACAAATGAGCAACTACGTGCCATTCAGCCCAGTAACGTAAGTCTTCAAAGGAATACAGCTGCAAACAGGATTGTCAAGAAATATGATGAAATACGGCATAAAAAGAGAGCAGTAAGGCCCTTGCAAAGGCGCAGCTCTTGGAGTCAAGTTGCTGGTTGTTCTTACAGAGTTTCTACTCCATGTAAACGTAAAGCATTTGTTGACGAAGATAGTGACAGTGACAGTGAGCTACCTCCACCTCCACCGCCACGCCTTAAACGACGTAGAGTCGTAGCTAATGATGACTTATTTATCAGGCCCTTGACCCCCTGTGATGAACTAAGGTTCATGGCACGTGACATACACTTCAATTGGATCTCTCTCGACAAAGCTGCGAATCAAATGCAAGAAATCTTCACCCGAGCTGGCACACAATTAGACTTCTGGAGAAGACGATACATCGACTGCAGTCACACAGCATTAATGCAAACTATAAGTCAAGAAACCGTGCTACAAATGGTTTACAGGTTGATGGTCGAGCTGGAAAACTCACACAATGAAGCTGATAATGGTGGTCAATTAGCTGAGGACACTTACGAGTTGACTATTGACAGCGATGGTAGTGAAGCTGAACATTACACAGCAATCAAATCGAGGAAGGATAAATACCTAGAAGTTATAGTTGTTGACTCAGATGAAGACTGAACGATAAAACCTTTTAAAAAATTAGCTTGAAATTAGAAATAAACTTAAATATTTAAAGCATATTTCTTTTAACTTTCTGTAAATATTAGTAATAAATTCAGTATTGAGTTTGAGATTGAATTATATCATGTTTAGGAAGCATCGCTGGTGCAGTGGCGCAGAGGCTTTGACCCGGTTTCAATTCCGGCTCAGTGGTATAATGTTAGTGGAGTTTTGTTGGTTCTCTCTCTCTCTCTCTTGCTTCAAGGGTTTCTCTGGGTTCTCCGGTTTTCCCACCCTCCAAAAAATGAACATTTCTAAATTCCAACTGGATTTAAGGTAATTCCGTAGAAATAGAACCGAACATAGATTTTTATTAAAATTTCGTACAGTTACTAACTAAGCTATGGTTATTCCAAAAATGAAATAAAAAAGGGAGGTCACCGAGCTCGTTTTTGCGCTAGATGGCGGTAAATTTAGCCATTTTTGAGGCCATGCGAGACCGATTTACAAAACGACAGAATCGAACATTGGGCCGTCATCACTCCCATGAAATATATGCTAGTATTAAAACATTGACGATATCATTTCATTCATTCAATAAACTTTAGAAAAGATGTTAAATATCGACCTGAAAACTTGACTATTGTAAAATATAAAGGTCATTTAAACATCAGGGCAAACCCAAATATAACCTTTAAATCAGTTTGCTATCGTGCATTTTTGAGAATATCTCGAAAACGGAACATAAATTTTTGTTTAAATTGAGTTATATGGTGGATAAACGTATTATCCTTGATTTGCTATAATAAAAAAGAGGTGTCACCGAGCTTGTTTGCGAGATATTTTGTAAAATATGACCATTCCGAGAGGGGACTGAGGCGAGTTCTTAGAAAATCTCCATTTATCGCTCCCAAGATTAGAACAAAGATTCCAAATTGCGTATTGTTAAGATTTTACTCGTACTTTGGGTGAAATTTATCGAAAAATCGTAATTTTGTGTTTTTTGGCCTATTCGCAGTAAAGTGCGCAGTGCAAAACTACGGAATTGCCTGAAGTGGACGAATAGCTACTATGTGGATGTGTCACTGCAAATTCCTACTTATCCCTTATTTGTTATTTATATCATATTGTCTATAGATCTTTTCTGAATCAACGTTTTTAGAGTAATTTTGACAATGAATATATTTATTTATTAAAAGATGTGCCCAAAACAGCTTAAATACTAATTATATAACTACAATGACTCCGTACGAGGTATTTAAATCGGAATGTAGTTAACAGTAAACCGTTCAAACGTTCCCCAAGTATAAATGTCTAAAGATCTCCCGTAGTACAGTAATAAAAACATAACTAAAATTGAATTCAGTGAATGTTACAATCACATCGAATAATAATAATAAATATACCACGATAAAACTGAGATAAAACTAGGCAATATTGTAACTTGTGCGATTTTGTTGTGGTAAATAAATTTCAAGAGAAACTGTCTTGAAGAAATAAAAAGCGAATGCGCGTTCTGTGTGTAGATTTAAAGTACGCGGGGATTTATCAGAACACGAAGTGTTAAGAAGCACGACGCAAAGCGGAGTGCTTCTCATAAATTCGCCCGTGTTCTGATAAATTCCCGCGTACTTTAAATCTCCACACAGCACAGCGGATGAGTATTTTTATTTCTTTTATAAAATACAAATCACAGTTATCCGTGCTACCGTGCTAATGTGCTGATATATAGCACGCGTCTCGACCAATCAGAGCGCGTGCTACATCGTAGTTATTTTATAATGTGCAATACACCGAAAGGTTGTCTCCCAGTTTTGTTGCATCGTTGCATAATGTAAAAGAAAGGTCTTTCAGGCCCGGAGGAGGTACTCCAGCAGGATTTGGGTGGGGTGGGTTGTGTTCCGCTGGGATCCTAAAACGGTTGCCTTGTTTATGACAGAAAATCTCAAATTCTTATACCCTGTTTGTTACCAAGGGTAAAACTATTGCTGCGACTAAGGTTATTTGGAAAATAGGTACCCTGAAAATGACAAAAATTGTGAAAAAGGATACCCTGTTCATGACAAAAAACTCCAATACTCATAACCTGTTCAGCGGATCATCCCCGTATAGTGAGTACCCCCCGACCTTCCAGGGTTCCCAGCCATTCTTAAAAATTAAATTCCCTGACTTTTCTCTGACTAAGCAATGTTTTCCCTGTTTTTCCTATTTCACTAACGAAAAACAAACATATTTTTGAATCATTTAGTTCACCACAAAATCCTTTACTACAACATTTATATGGAGATGACAATGGTGATATCTATACGGATTTGAGTCTCTTTTATAGACATTCAATGTTCTGGTCTTGCTTCTCAATTTCTTCTCTTTTCTGTCCAGTCCAAAAAATAACACACTTGTTGAATCCAGTTTAGGCAGAATTTAATTTCTCTCTGAAAACTCGAAGCCAATGCACCAAACTTTCCTACATTTAATCCCTAGGTGATATACTGCCTGTGTACCAAGCTACAGCTTTTCCCTGATTTATGGTGAGAATCTGAATTTCCCTGGCAGAATAAAGAAATCCCTGACTTTGCCTGACTTATCCTTAATGTGTTTTTCCCTGACTTTCCCTGACCGCTGGGAACCCTGTCTTTTTTTATTATTATTATTTTTTTACGACGACATTGCCCAACAACCTTATTGCAACATTTCTAACAATGATAAATAACAAGAGAACCAACAAAAGTAGAGTCATAAACGACTTTGACCACTGAAGAAAATAAGTCCAACTGTTACAGGGTACCTGGACTTAGCATTCCTTTGTAAGACAGCACATTCTTTCAGTCATTTTAAGTGACGGTCATGTGATGAAGAGAGGTCGATATCATCAGGTCCGACCGCTACGATGCCGAACGGATTAATCCTTCTGTGACTCATCTAGAATGGGAAATATTAATAAAATAGTCACAAAAGTAGAGAATAATTGTCCCCTGTCTTCTGAATTCACTCTTCAGTAATCAAAAAACAATGGTTTCCGAGACCTTTTTATACAACTGTAATGTACTGTATTTAAAACGCTAAAACTAGAATTTATTACATGCATGTTTTCAAAAATGGCCACAAAATTTCTCCAACATTCATTTGAAAATGCAAGTCACCATTGGCCTTACAATAACTTGTAGAGGGGGGAATTCTTTAGGAACAGGAACGTGTCCGCATAAGTAATGTAATCCCTTTCTTGTCGTCAATAACTTAATTACACAGATTCTGGTAGAGTGCGAGGGTGCAATTTCGCACTTTTGAACTAAAATCGCACTATATTTATCGATTTCCGCGCTTCACGCCTTTTTTTCACGCTATTTAGAATTTTTTGCTCAATTTTTGAAACAAAAACAAACAAACAAAAAACCAAACAAACAAAAAAACCACTAGAATTAATAATAAAAATGATGAATGTACCTTCAGAACCCAAATCATCTTCCAATTTTTTTGTTTCAAGGAGAGTTTTATTGTTTTAGAACGAGTTTTCGATTAAAAACACGTACGCGAACAAAAAATTACCAGACGGTCCTTTGCAATTATCGGAAGATCCTGGGTGCTAGTTTTTGTTTTAAGAAGGCTTAGGATTGAACTACCTCCACCTCCACCGCCATGCTAATTTATATTGCGCACGTTTTCGATTTTTTTTCGATTTTTTTTCACTCTACCAGAATCTCTGTAATTATAACTTTAATATTTATAACGTGTACATCCTTTACATATGCTCACACGTGCTCTTATCTAATCAGAATACTTTGTATACCTGATAATGTTTTTGTATGTGTTCTGGGTCAACAGTTTCTGCTATTCCGTCGGTTTGGTAAATATCTCTGACATATCCCCATAGGTTTGGATAACTGCTAACTATGCGTCTTTTGTTGCACTGTGAAGAACATCACAATACAATTAAAATGAATCACTTTGAGATAAAATTAAAAGCAAAAAGAGAAAGAGCACACTATTGATACTCTGGTTGAGTGATCTTAAAAATTATTTCAAATATCACCTTCAATTAAAAAATGAAAAAATTGTGAAAATTAAACAATGCACAATACATTTAGCATTGTCAAGAGCAAACCTATGAAAAATGTAAGTCTCTATTATGGTGATTTGGAATTTTTTAATATTATCATGTGATAGTCTTTAGCACACATTTCACTGTGAAAAACTTAAAGCACAGGCACGGCATTGATTCCTCCAATCATATAAAGCAAAACATTACAACTCATGTCACATCACAATCATGGAACACTCAAAGAACAAAGCATGAAGCAAGTGCACCTTTTCTCATCCATCATACCTTACATGCCACAGCACACCATGGACATGTTGACACTGGATGACACAACAACCTTTGCAAAATCCAATCAAAATGTGGTGTTCACAGCACTCTAACTGCATAATCACTGCCACCCAATTGGTTGGTAAAAATGTCGGTCTGTTGTGTGGGATGTCAGGGTTCAAATCCCTGCCGGACCAACACTAAGGGTCTTAAAACAACTGAGGAGAAAGTGCTGTCTTTGTAATAATATCAGACTGCAAATGGTTAGACCTTCAAGTTTTCTCAGATAAGGACTTTAAACCATTGGCCCTGTCTCCCATCCCTTTCTTAGCCTGTATCATGGGGGACATTAAAGAACCTGTTGAACTATTTGAATAAGAGTAGGGGATTGTCTCCCAGTTCAACAGCCTATTCCAATTGGAGGCATAACATACTAATCACTAATTATCTTCTCATGATTCTAAGCTGCGCGGCTGCCAACGGCAGCCCGTAAAGTCCTCCACTAATCATTATTGTAAATTAGTTCTGACATTAAAGAACCTGTTGAACTATTCGAATAAGAGTAGGGGATTATCTCCCAGTTCAACAGCCTATTCCAATTGGAGGCATAACATACTAACTACTAATTATCTTCTCATGACCGTAAGCTGCGCGGCTGCCAATGGCACCTTGTAATGCATCCCGTAAAGTCCTCCACTGATGACACTATAACTGTGAAGCTCATTGAGACATGTGAAATGCTCTGTATAAGCACCCACTATTATTATTATTATAATCACACTATAATTTGTCATACAAAATCAGCTCTGATATGCATTTATCATGTATACCAACAACCTTTTTGACAATGACTGTATATTTGACTACCTAGTAGCAAATCCACAAGAATTTCTATGTTTTTGTAATTCTAATTGTCGCCATTGACCTTACCTTAAAATGTCCAACATAAACCATATCAAATCTAACCAAGGTTGTGAAAAGCCTGACATCTGCTTCTGTTAACATGGATCCAGTTAGAAATCTAGTCTTGGAAAGAATTGCTTCAGCCTTGTGAAAAAAAAAAAAGAAAGAAAGATAGAAAAAAAAAAGGAGAAATTACATAATAGTATGTGAAATAAGAATTTTAGATTAAATTATTACTTTTGTGCATTGCTAGTTTTTCAATGAAATTAAAGTTAGGAAGGGACTGGTGGTAAAGTATAAAGGGGGTGTGCTGGAAAAATCAAACACATTGTGAAACCACATGAGTAATACACCTCTTTTTAGGTACATGATTAAAGGTAACACACCCTGTAACACTGCACGTAATATTGCTGACAACTGATGAACTGCATAATGCAACTTGGGGGAACCTAAATAGCACTCAGTCGATGCAATATATGCATAAAATCTATTGTCTTCAATTGTTGTTTTATTGTAATTATGTGTTATTTGTATATTACCTCAACTGCAGAAGTAGAATCGAGTTTTTATTTCACCAACATTGGGTGCAACAAATGATTTTGCATGAATGTTCTTGCAACATTGCAAGAATTCTGCCTCCTTTATGCAAATAAATGAATGTAGGACCCCCCAAAAAAATCCATGTGTGTCCTCAGGGTGCAGAAATTTTTTTGATCTATTTACCCTATGCAAATTTCCCATTTATTCATCAGTTATCAAAAATGTTCTGCATGTCTTTCTTTCAGGTCCACCATCTTGGATAGAATAATTGGGGTCTGGTAATGATACCACTGAAAGAGCCTGGGGAGAGAAGCATGCTTGTACCTGCCCGTCCTTGCCCACTTGTGTTTGTAACTAAGATGGTAGCAAAGCGTCAGAAGCAAGAGAGTTTAGATAAGTTTTTCACTAGTTCTAACATGAATTCAGATTGAACACCAGATTAAATAGGCTTGTGTTCATTATTAATGAACTTAAAATTGGTTGGTCCTGATATTGAGACCTTTGATTTCCTCAAAGCTGCAAGGATTTTTGTCAACATGAAGAAAAGGCACTGATATGTCTGTGTTCTTATTAGTAAATAACAATGCTGAAATGTTACCTTAATTGAACAAAAAAAGTTAAACACAGTGAAAGAGTTGTAACCTGGGACACACTCTTTTTAACTAGGGACTCCAAAATGAATTAGCTCAGGTAAAACCCTGCTTGCATGCTTTTTATGTTCAGCCAATCAAGTCACAGTCTTTTCCTTTTTATTCCCACAGATTCATTCAAGGAAATGGCACAGCCAGTTACATCCCTCTAAAAATTCTGTAGTCCGCAAATATTGCTTGCAATCTTGCAGTGAGTATCTGCACCTGAAGGCAAGCTATTCCATTTTAGTATAAACCCACTAACAGTCTATCAGAGTCTATCAGAGTCTATCACAGTCTATCACCAATCCTGCATTCTAATTGGCTACTCTACTAGAGGACTAATTTGTGATAGCCTACTAGTAGTGAAAAGAAGGACAGTTTTTGAGGAAAATAAATGACTTTAACTCATTCAAAATTGTTTATTTCATTTATTTGACCAATTAGTAGGTTTATAAGATTGTAGTAGCACAAACAATAGTATGACTTTGAAATATATGAAAAATAGTTTTATTCTCAACATGTTTTGGCATTCTCATGCCATTTTCAAGAATGAATTACAAAGACAAATACACAATATATAGTGAAAATTGATTGTCAAGTAATATTATACAATGATTGAGATACAAGATAAAGTAAACGGTTAATTTAAAATAACAATAGAAGCTCAAAAAATCTAACTAACTAATGTTAAAGCTAAGTGATAAAATTTTATAATATAAAGAACATTTTCATATGTTTAACTTGAACATTAAGTTCAGGTTTCAAAGAAGTTATATCTCAATCATTGTATAATATTACTTTTCGATCAATTTTTGACTATATTTTGTATGTAATCATGTTTGTAATTCACTCTTGAAAATGGCATACGAATGCCAAAACATGTCGAGAATAAAACTATTTTTCATATATTTTAAAGTCATAGTAGGTTTATACTA
Source organism: Entacmaea quadricolor (assembly GCA_024752375.1). Taxonomy (NCBI): domain Eukaryota; kingdom Metazoa; phylum Cnidaria; class Anthozoa; order Actiniaria; family Actiniidae; genus Entacmaea; species Entacmaea quadricolor. Next base: position 25,358 of record JANTNT010226266.1, read on the forward strand.
AGACAATTAGACCTCTTGATCTCATGAACTACAATTCAAATAGCCCATTTGGCCTACAGCCTCATGGTCTATTGACTCGTAGGCCATTCATCCTTGAGGTCTAATTGTTAAACATACTTGAAAAAAATAACCAACAACACCCTTTCTATAGTGCATACATGTACAGTCTTGAACAAAATTACTTGTTACAAAACATGAATTATTAAAAATTCCTTTTTGCTAGTATATCTCTAATTCCAAAATGATTTCCCCTCCTCCCACTCCATGGTTAGGTCTTGACGGGCTATAAGGCCAATGCCATTACCAAAACAACATTACTAGGAAGGGGAGGGGAGGAGTGAAGGAAACAACTGAATTGTGACAAATACCCTGAAAATCTTTCAAGAATGAGGCAATGTAACCACAACCACAAAAAGATTGCAGCTGTTAATGGCCCACCCTTTCTCCCCTAAAAGATATACGAGATACTTTTTATGGAAATTAGAAATATTAATTCCTAAAAATGACAAGCATTCCTAATACTTTTATCTATGTGTGTCCCCCAGCATTATCTATAGATGTATTACAAGTCAAAACCAGGGACTGCCAAGCAAATTTTGAATTGGGAGAGGGGTGCTAATTAGATTAGGGCAGCTGGCTTAATGGATAGGCCTTTTGCAACAGTTGGTCACATGGTACAAAATCCACCAAGCTGGATGGAAAAGGAATGTGAAAACCTTCGGAACAAAGTGACTTCAACCAGTC
>JANTNT010226267.1:0-14948 GCA_024752375.1 Entacmaea quadricolor
TTGTATACAAATGAGATAATCCCTTTGTTTTGAATCATTAAAGCGAGGCTATCTGGTCAATACAATGCATACTGGATCATTTACATCTCATTTGGATACCACCATAATAAAAGCTAAAACTGTTATGGAAAAAGGTCTATTGTTCAGCTAATCTTTAGATAAACTTAGAACACTTGTATATTTTTCCCGACCCCCATTGGAAAAGCCGTTTAATTTGGGAGATTGCATAATTTTATATCTCAAATTAGAATAACCATTACATACCACCCACTTTTCCCAAATGTTTTGCGATTGTTTGCCTTTTTTATATTGCAATTATAAATCTGATATTCAAGTGAACGTTCTTATTGAACCTGAAATGAAATGAGCTCTTTATTGCTCTGGCCCGCAGGGCTCAGAGCTTAGTTTTGGAAACGAGGAGCAGAAAATGACATCGAACTACTGCGCGCACTCGGAAAATATCCGGAGGTAAACGATCACATTTTCCTCATTAATATTCAAATTTTTAACCAATGACAAATCGATTGAAAACTCGATTTCAGTGCGATCTTTACCGATTTCGCTAATGAGGTTTTTTCTGGGCCTTCGTGCATATTTCGGTCCAAGCACATGGGTCTATTTTTATCTTGTCATGAATTTTTGGTGCGTCACAAATTGGAGTCTACTGAGGTGTGGGGGACTTATTTGAATAAGGTAAGGAAAAAATACGTCAAATTTTATCTTTTTTTCAAAAAAAAGGTCTTCGAAACGCTCACTTTAATTGCAAAGATTCATTTTACTTAGTTTTTGTATCGGAAAAGGAGAACTAAGTTCGTTTTCTTTGATTGTGTTTTCAAGCACTATCCGTCCGATCGCATGTCGTTAAGTCTCCGTCTCAAAATGCAAAATTGCAGCAGTATTTTTATAATAAGAAAAACTTTTACACAATATCTAAGTAATACAAAACAATCCTTACTGAAGCTCCGAAACCAAAGCAAATTAACTCGAAGCACTTTAAATTCAAAGCAATCAATACTTGAGCTACGAAACCAAAGCAAATTAACTCAAAGCACTTTTAATTCAAAGCAATCATTACCGAAGCTACGAAAAAAAAGGAATTTAGCTCAAAGTAATTGCTCCCATAAGCTTAATTATTGTTCACGCTATACCGAATCTAAGTCCATTGTATCTAAACAACAAAAGACTTTACAACTTTTGAACTCAAACACCACAGTATTCAATAAAATTTCCAAAAGCAAAACGCTTAATCAACGCAAAGATTTTCATACTTGGTATTTGCCCAAATAAAGGCCATTTGGTTTAATATAAAGTCCTGCCTAAGAGTTGTGTTAACGTCTGTATCATTGCTTTCATTAATTTTATCCCTCGTAAAGGTTTACAAGACTGTTACTCATAGAATCAACCATTGCAATTGTAATCTTATAACAATCGAAAAAAATCCTGGTCCAAATTCAATAGATCACACAAAAACGGTTTGTGCATCTTACAGTCAGGGTGATGTTTCGGTATTTGGAGCTAATGCTGGACGTCAGTGTGTTGCCATGTCCTGTTGTTATTTGATCTTTCTAAATAAACACAATATTTGTTCGTATAAAGATTTAGATGAAATTATGAATTTAGGAAATGAACTTTATACTTTTCTTTCTAATTCATGTAGACAAACGTTTTTGCTCTTATCAGAATTACCTACAATTATAACAATTAATAACAGCACTTATGAATTACTTTACAGTGATAGTTTTACATCTACTTTGAATTCAGTAAATACAGTGGACAATTTTCCATACTCTCTGCCACTTAATTTGGCTCTGGAACGTCTATTAAATGAAGGCTTTTGTAATTTTTTGTTAACTATTAATTTGAGCACTGTAGCGATTAATTTGATGGATGATTCCAATAATCGAAAGTTCAAAATCTTTGATTCACATGCTAGAGATACACATGGCGTATTGAATCCTCAAGGGACTTGTGTATTGTTGGAAGTTGATTGCATTGAGAATTTGGTAGAGTATTTTCAAATTGTCTCAAGAACTAATGCCATTTTTGAATTAAAGGGTGTTCATATAACTGCACAATCATCTAATTCCCAAAATACAAACATTGGTAAAGGGAATCCTTTGTCACCAGAAGATACATGTTTAACTACAGAATGTACTTTTTCAGATGATTTGGGATCTAGAGATAAAACACAATTTACTTCCCATTTAATGCTTAGTTTTGCAGTATCTTTTTATGCTATATGTTTTTCTATTTTGAAGCCTTGTACATACTGGAAGTCTAGGGCATTCACTGTGACCAGTATAGTTGATCAAAACAGTTTTTAAATGAGTATTTAAGACCTTACAACTATGGCCAATTGCCTGATCTGCCTTCATTCAAAACATTAACTATTTATGGTACTGTTGTTAATGTAGAATACAATCCATCATCAAAAGCAAACTTTTCCAGTAGGTCACCTCAGATCAACCTTGAACAATTTATTGCTCAAAACAATCACTTAACTGGATTTGTTATTTACACTGCTTTTTCATATATAGCTTGTATTATTCATCATACTTTAAGGAAAACTATGTATTTCATTATTTCTCTAAATGGAAATGACAAAATAGACATTTCTGAGACATGTAATATAAAAGAATTGATACCTCTCATTTATAATGCCCTGAATATATCTGATTTTGAGTTACACACGACATGTTATTTTGAAGGTTTGTTATGCTCCAGCTCTAATTTAACTAGAAAGCAAAGAACTCAAGTTCTCAGAAAGCACGCCAGGAGGAAGGTATCACCAGCTAGTCGTAACTTTACTGAATTTGAACCCAGTCATAAAAAAGCACATATTGACAGTAGTAACACCGGCTTAGATGTTTATATTACAAATTTTCACAACAAAATACAACAAGGACCATTTTATATCTGTTCTGTTTGTCATAGATTTCTGTATAAAAGGTCAGTTGATCTTTTGATAAGAGAAAAGTACAAATTAAGTTATTTATTTACAGACAAAGTTTCCTTTGATAATAATGAATACATATGCAAAACGTGCCATAAAAAGGTTGCTAAACAGAAGATACCATGTCAAGCTGTTTATAATAAGTTAGCTGTTGATGATGCCTCTGCTGAGCTCAAGTGCCTTGAAAAACTGGAACAAATTCTCATAGCACAAAGAATTGTCTTTGAAAAAGTTGTCATTATGCCCAAAGGTCAACAAAGAAAAATCAAAGGAGCAATTTGCAATGTACCTGTTGATTGTGATCAGACTTGCAGAGTTTTACCACGGCCTCCAGAGACATCAGGTATCATTTTACTTAAATTGAAAAGGAAATTGCAATATACAGGTCATGTGTATTTTGAACCAGTAAGACCTAATGTAATTTCAAATGCTCTTGTTTGGTTGAAAAATAATAATCCTTTATATTCCAATATTGAAATTGATCTCAATAATATTGAAACTAATCTTTTAGATTTTGATGATGAAGATTGTAGTCAAAATACCTCTATGTCACCAAATATCTGTTTGAACACAGAACTATCTGATAAACAAAATGAAGATGAAAGTGAAGATCCATTAAGTCAACTAAGATCACCAACTACTGAAACATGTTTGCAATCAACTATTCCAGATTACCCAGTTAGATTAGAACAAACCATGTCTTCATTAGGAAATGAAATTTATGATATTGCACCTGGTGAAAATAAGCATCCTGTTTCATTTATGCTTGATAGTCAATGTGAAGAGTTAGCCTTTCCAGTATTATTTCCAAAAGGAAGGTTTGGCTATAAAGTACAAAGAGATGTCCCATTATCACCTGTCAAATATTTTAATGCTAGACTTTTGCACCACACTGGAAAATTTGCGTCAAATCCAGAATATTTGTTTTTTGCACAGTTTGTTATAGAGCAAAAGAAAGTGTCTGACAGTATTAATATTGCTCTTAAAAAACTTCAAGGACAGTCAATAACTGCTTCAAGTTTGAAGTGCATGAATTCTCAACAATTACAAAATCTTATTTATCATGATCAGGCTTATCTATTTTTAAGAAATATTCCTGGAACACCACCATATTGGCAGAAATTTATGTATGAAGTTCTTGCAATGATTAAACAGCTTGGTAATCCCACTTGGTTCATGACTTTATCTTGTGCAGACCTTAGATGGAATGAGCTTTTCCATATTATAGCCAAATCAAAAGGTATGAATTTGAGTGAATCAGATATTGATGCATTATCCTATAATGAGAGATGTTCACTTTTGAATCACAACCCAGTTCTAGTTGCAAAGCACTTTCAATATAGAGTTGAGACATTTTTTACTGAGATTCTTTTATCTAATGCTCATCCAATAGGTAAGATAACATATTATGCTTTACGAATTGAATTTCAAATGAGAGGATCCCCACACTTGCATGCACTGATATGGACTTCAGATTGTCCTAAACTTAAAGATGAAAATAAAGAGGAATTCATAAACTTTATTGATAACCATGTTCAAGCTTATCTTCCAGAAAAAACAATTGACTCAGAATTACATGATCTCGTCAATACTTATCAAAAGCATTGCCATTCAAAGACATGTCGAAAATATAAAAATGTTCAATGCCGATTTAACTTCGGCCAGTATTTCACCAACCGAACAGTTGTTGCAGAACCTCTACCTGAAGACATGGATGAAATAACAAAAAATGGCATTCTTAAGAAGAGAGCAGAAATTTTATCACTGGTAAAAGAAAAAATTGACAAATCATTGAATCCAAATACAAATGATTATGAACATCTCTTGACTGAAAAAGACATTTTGTCTTCTTTAAGTATTTCTGAACAAGACTATTATGGTGCTCTTTCAATATCATTAGACTCTGACTTTGAGTTACATTTGAAGCGACCATTAGATAGCTGCTATATAAACAACTATTTCATCGCAGGATTAAAAGGTTTTCGTGCTAATATTGATCTGCAGCCTGTATTTAATCATTACAAATGCGTCACTTACGTTTGCTCTTATTTCACAAAAGATGAAACAGAATGCTCTCAGGTTATTATTAATGCTGCTAAGGAAGCAAAAGAATTAAATTTGACTACAAAAGATACATTAAGGAAAGTTGGAGCTGCATTTTTATCTACTAGGGAAGTTAGTTCTCAAGAATGTGCATATCGATGTATGCCCGAACTGTGGATGAAAAAAACCTTTCCTTCTTCAATATTTATTGCTACAGATCTACCTCAAAACAGAGTAAGAATAGCTAAGAGTAAACAAGAACTTGATGATTTATCAGATGATAGCACAGATATTTTTAAGTCAAACATCATTCACCGCTATAGTTTAAGACCTCAATCAAATCCTATTATCAGTAATCTTTGTCTTGCTATATTTACATCTTACTATTACAAAGAGTACAAAAGTGTGTGTTGTGAAACAGCGGATGCACAACCCAACATTCTAACAGATGCAGTAATTCAATCAAAAACTGAACCTAACTTGATATTGCCTAGCAAAATAAGACTTTCTAACAAGGAAGTGATGAAATGTCGAAAAACTAAATCCGTCATTCGTTATCATGTTCCAAATAAGTCAAAAGAGCCGGAAAAATATTTCCATCACTTACTTTTTCTTTATTATCCATGGACACAAGAAAGTAGTCTAATTGGTACAGACCATTCATATGCATCTAAGTTCTGTGAACCTGATGTTCAGTCCATAGTACAGCAAAATAGATCAGTATTTGAGCCAGATGGTGATAAAGTTATAAATGCACTGAACTCTTTAAGAGACCATTCAAATGAGTTACCTTTTTCATTAGATTCAATGAATGATCAAGAGAATGCAGATGTTGCTGCAGAAATTATGACTGGATCTTTTGCTAATGAATCTTTCAATGAACAACAACCTTTTGACTTAGCACAATCACCAAATCAAAACAGCTCAGTTATTTCAGCTCATTGTCACCCTTCAGAAATAACAGATGATGCTCTAAGAGAATCTGTTAGAAGCCTTAACAAAAAACAGCGCCAAGCATACAATAAAATTATTTCTTGGAGTAGAAATACTGAACAGTCTTAGGCCTCAACAAGTGAAACCTCTATATCTTTTTATTTCTGGACCAGGAGGTACTGGTAAAAGTCATTTGATAAAAGCAATTTATCATACAGTTCAGAAAACTTTTAGACATTGTAACAGAAATCCTGATTTACAAACAGTTCTTTTAATGGCTCCAACTGGTATAGCTGCTATTAATATAAGTGGAACTACAATAAATACTGCTTTAGCCATACCAAAGAATTCTGGAGAAAATGTTCCTGCTATGAATGATCGAACTAAAACACAAATGAGAATAATGCTTAAAGAGCTAAAACTTTTAATAATAGATGAAATATCTATGGTTTCAAATTACATGTGCTCCTTCATATACATCAAAGATTAAAAGAAATTTTTGGAACACCTTCCTCAAAAATGTTTGCAGGTTTAAGTTTAATAGTCCTAGGTGATTTACACCAGCTCCCTCCTATTCGCAGAAAACCTGTATTTGAACCATTTAGAAATGAGGTACATAATTTATGCCATCCATGGCTTCTTTTTTCAATAATTGAATTAACAGAAATTATGCGACAAAAGGATGCTAGGTCATAATTTATGCCATCCATGGCTTCTTTTTTCAATAACTGAATTAACAGAAATTATGCGACAAAAGGATGCTAGGTCATTTGTTGATCTTTTGAACAGATTTAGAACAGCATTGCAAACTAAAGATGACATTGATACTATTAATGCTAGATTAGTAGTTCCTTCTGATTCCAACTACCCGTCAGATGCTCTTCATATATGGGCTGAAAATGCACCTGTGACAAATCATAACAGAAACAAGCTTGCACAAATAAATGAACCACTTTTTGTTCTTAAAGCTGTTGATCATTACCCTCGTAATGTTTCTCAGAAAGATATAGATTTGGTATTATCAAGAGGAAGAAGTGAAACTGGTGGTCTTGATTTAGAAATACACATTAAAGTAGGTGCAAGGGTTATGCTTACGACTAACATTGATATAAAAGACAGGCTTACAAATGGACAGATGGGAATCATTTACAATATTTATATTTGTTCAGAGTCAAGCACAGTAAAAACAATTTTTATTAAGTTTGATGATAAAGATGCTGGAAAAGGTTTAATGCAAAAACATCTAAGTAATCAATTAGTGCGTGACCATAATGTTGTTCCTATTGAACCAATATTAGCCAAGTTTAAGATTAAACCTAACAAACCATCATCACCAGAAATTCAGAGACTGCAATTTCCAATAGCTTTGTCATGGGCTTGTACAGTTCACAAGGTACAGGGATTAACACTTGACAATGTTGTGATAAGTTTTGAATTATTTAAGCAAAGAAATTTTAATTTTGGACAAGTTTATGTCGCTCTAAGTAGATCACGTTCCTTGGAAGGAATACATGTTCTAAACCACATTGAAAGTAAACATGTTAAGGCAGACCATAGAGTATATGATGAATATGAAAGATTGAAAGCTGTATCATCTATAAACACAGTAACTCCTAATGATCACTTACATGATGATAGATTGTTTCACATTTGTCTTCTTAACATTCGTTCTTTCAGAAAGCATTATCTAGATATTAAGTATGACGCAAACGTTTTTGACTGTGATCTAATTGCCTTGACTGAAACACATCTTCTTCCTCAACATCCTGATGAAGATATTAGAGTACAGCTGCATCCATACACACTGTATAGACAAGATCATATCACAGATAAATTTTGTAGCTTAGCCATCTGCAGCAGAAACAATGTCACTGTTCAAGAACAACAGTATTTTCCTTCAATAAATGCATTGAAGTTTGTCCTTATTAACATTACATTACAAATGCTAAATCCTTTGTATGTCTTTTGCTGTATAAGAAGAATAGTTTTGGTATTACTCAGTTTACAAATGAACTTAGTACTATTTTAACAAATCACACCATTGATATTATTCTTGGAGACTTTAATCTAAATTATTTTGATGATCAACAAATTGGACAGCTTAAAACTTTAATGGATAGGTTTAATTATACTCAAATTGTTGAAAGTCCAACATTCATTTCATCTGGAGCACTTTTAGATCATGTTTATGTTACACAGTCAGTACATTCTTCAATAATTGCCAATTTTGTTGTGAGCGTTATTATTCAGACCATGATCTCGTGAAATTATCAATAAGGTACTAGTAATGTAAAATAAAAAAATAAATATATTTATTGCATTACTATCAGTAATTGCCCTTGACAAATATTTTCTTCATATTATTATGTATGCTACACAGAACAACATTTTATTAAACAAATTTTCATTTAACATGCCAAGCATCTGTGATTAAATAAACATTCATCATTCATATCTAGAAGCAATGGATCAACAGCCAAAATCAAAACGTAAGTACATATTAACAGGGGAATAACATTATGATTTTTTAATAATAAAGTACTTAAAATAATACCAAGTCTTCACATCCTATTTTCATTCTTATTGTATAGTACGAATAAACAAAATCAAGAAAAAAGAAAGAAGTTCAGGTAATTATTATCTCATTTCTTGACACAATATTAATGTAGTTTCATATCCAATAGAACCCCACTGCTTTGTTGTATGTTGAAAATATCATCGTTATTTCATATTTTTAAGTACTCTTTATTTATTTTTTATTTTTTTGAAAATATCGAAAAAGCAACAAGAAACGACTTTAAAGTCATTAAAAATTCTGATTGCCTTCAATTGTCTTATATTGTACCAAAAGTGGCAATGAATCGGCTGTCCAGTGCCTATTAATTAACATAAAACTTCAATCCTTGAATCCATGAACAGTCTTCGCAAATTAAGAAGTCTGAGTAGGTTTGATGGATACTATATTAGAGTCTATTTTGTATAGAATATGTATACATGAAACATACATTCATTATGGCTGTATGTTTGATGTATATTGATATACACTAGATGTATATGGCATATTATTGATGTATACAAAAAGTATACAATACAGGTTCCATCTAATGTTGGATTTAAGTGGGTGTATATTTGTTGTACACAAAAAGTATACATTCACCCAGATTTGTACACTTGATGTATACATTCTGACCCCCCCAAATGTATACATTTTGTATAACAAATTTTGTAAGTGTAATCTTGATCTTTCCAATCAATTTCATTGTATACCTGGCTTAATTTATTTGTACATACAGTACCAAAATCAAGAACTTCCACTACATTGCATGACCAACAGCATCAACTACATGCACAAACAGGTATTGAGCTTTAGATAATCCATCAATTACATGTGACCATAATTGTATGCAAGTCTAGTTGGCTGACAAATTGCTCTAATACAATCTATTTAAAATTTCATGTATTTATTTGTACATGCAGTAACAACATCAACAGCAACAATATATGATCAAGAACATCAACTACATGCACAAGCAGGTATTGAACTTAAAATAATTCATCAATTAGAACTTTAAGCAGGAATACATTATAAGGCAAAAGAAAGCCACTTAAGCTGAACACTTCTTTTCTTTGGACAGTATTTTTGCAATTAGGTGTATATTGCCAATAATATAACTTCATGTATTGCTCCTACAGTATCCACATCAACAGTGACAACAAGCAAGGATGACCAAGATCATCAACTACATGCACAAGCAGGTATAGAACCTTAAATGTTTTCAAATTGTTACATATCAGTGATATACCAGACCTGTTATTTGTTCCCTTGTCTATGCTACGTTATGGCCTTGTTATGAATTGTTTATATTTACATTCCATATATAATGCAATTAATTTAAAATTTCATGTATTTATTTGTACATGCAGCAACAACATCAACAGTTACAGTGCATGATCAAAAACATCAACTGCACAGACAAGCAGGTATTGAACCTAAAATAATCCATCAATTAGATGTGATAATAATTACTGTAATTTATTATAAAATCACATCAAAACAATCTATTCTTCAAATGCTAAAACTTTTGGTAGAAGAGGAGATCGTGCATTATATTATTGTGTGATCAACTCCTTAAGTAGTGTAATCTGCAACATGTACCTATCAATGAATTCTATTTAGACATTTTCTCAAAATTCAGTGATGGTCCAGAACATTCAAAAGAATATCAGGAAATGTACTTTAGTACCAATGTATATTTACATGTATAATGTGCTTCGCTTATTGACCAGATTCTATCAAATTGAATTTTAACTGTTTTTGTATGAATAACGTAATGCTTGACATAAATAATCAAATACAGATATAAAGTATAATATTCCAATCCAAGCAAAAGCACCCACTCACCATAACATAAAGTAGCAGTCACATTGATGTCAAACTTAAAATTACTTTACTCTCAATAGATATGTCTACAGGAGACATCTTAACTCCTAGCACAGAAATGCATTATACAGGTAATACATATGAATATTACATATTATTGACAATATATTTCCCATGCATTTATTTCCCATGTAGCCTGCATAGCGGCCCTAAAGGGGCTGGGGAGGGGGTCAGTTGGGAAGTCGGCCGGGAGGGAGTGGGGAGAGGGCAGAAGGAAGGACCTGCCATCAACCCCCTCGATCTTCTGAAACGCCCCCTGCTTAATTATTCATGTTGTCTTTCGAGTATCAATCAACATCTGTCAAAGTTATCCAATCACGAAAAGCCATTAGCGAGAAATCAATAAGGCATGCAGACTCGGTCAGTGAACCGTGTAAACCTGTCAAAACACTGCTCCACGTGAAAATTAAGAAGGAAAAAAAACAAACAGGTAGTTTACTGATTGTGTGGAGTCAACTTGAGAATCAAGCTAGGAACTGGCTGCAAAAGTTTCGTTAACATATTTAAATCCAGTCAAAGAGAGGAATTTCAGTGTGTTTTCGCGGATCGCCTTCTCAGTGTTGGTTTACACATAGAAAATCATTCTGATGTTTCTCAGATTGCAGTGCCTTCCCTGCGCCAGAAAAGTGAACAACTTTTGTCAATTTTATAAGGGATCTTAAGTAGAGCGGCTTCTCGATGTCCTGAGGAGAATTCTAATTAACTAGTCGAAACCGGGGAAAAGTCCAACTAGAAAGTGTTTGCGTGTTAAAACCCCAGGTAAAACCCCAACTAGACCCACAACAATAAAACAAACCTAAACAACAGATCAAAATTGTCTAGTGCAACTACAAGGTTAATCCTGTCAGTCCCAAATATTGTATTTCAAGAATCTGATCCTTTATAATGCTTATAAGTGGGGTGATTACAATGATCACTGGACGGTCTTCTTCGACGGAGTTGTCCAAGCGGGCAAGCAAAACAAGCAACTGAAAGATATGGCTCTTTCCAAAGCCAGCCGGCAAGATCGCCACAAGGTCTTTCTTTTTCACGTACAGTTGCTGTAAAGCCTTACGCTGTTCGTCTTTCAAATATATCGTAAAACCTTTGCCTTTAAAATCTTCTAAAACGTTCTCTAACTTCTGTTGAAAATCCATCAAGTCACCCGCCATTTTGTTTTTAGATGTGATCGGAGATCAAGGTATATGTCTGGATTCTATCAATTTGACAGATGATTGACAGCTCTGCTCTCGACCAATGGGAATTTTTCGTCCATGAGAGATCGGAGATTTCAGAAGATCGAGTGGGTTGATGGCAGGCCCTTCCTTTCGCCCTCTCCCCACTCCCTCCCGGCCGACTTCCCAACCGACCCCCTCCCCAGCCCCTTTAGGGCCGCTACGCAGGCTATTTCCCATGCAAAACAGATTAACATCCAACTGCAGCATTATTAATTCGGCTACCTGTGGTAGTTCAACTTAAGTTCTGTGTTTTAATCAATCAATCAATCTACCTATCTATCTATCTGTCATGTTACGATATGGACAACTTTCTAGATGATTCTAGAATATTTGTTATGACTTGCTGACTTTTCAATTCTGTTATTGTAGCCACATTGTATTATATTGTATTCTAGCTATTGTTAAATTAGTGCTATTTAGTACTAAATAGTACAAACTATTTCACACTTTTAATGTTTGTACTTGCAGTGATAACCAGCAAAATTTAAAACAGGCACCAGGCCCCTACATGACCTGCATGCACATGATTGTTTGCATTTAGATAAAAAAAAACAGCTGATATTAACTCTTTGAAAAAGTTGTATCCATTTTGCTTGCTATAGAAATTGAAAACATTTAGAAAAATACTTTGTATATTAATTTATTATTATTATTATTATTGCAGAACTGTCTACCATCAATCCCAAAAATACTGATGCTGTCTTTATTAAAGTCAAGATTACATCAAAAGAGATAAAAAATGTCTCAACTGGTACCATCCTAGAAATGTTAGTGTCCGATGGCAAATCCTTCGCAAGATGTATTGCATGGAACAACCTTGCCTCTTTTTTTAATAAGAAGTTAAATCTTAACCAAACATACACAATGCATGGAATTCCTGTTAGGAGTATCAAACCACAGTATCAGTATCAGGGAGCCCTTCCAATAGAATTTACTCTTTCTGCTGGGGTTAATATTAAACTATGCGAAGACAACATAACTACACCTGAAACACCATATTGTTCTATTGACAATCTGAACCAAGCTGTAAATACTAGAGTAAACATCATTGGTGTTGTCAAGTCTTATGACGAAACACCATCTAGCATAGTCACATCACAAGGCAAGCCAATTCTCAAACGAGAATTCACAATTATTGATGATACTGCAAAGGAAGTAACTGCAACCCTTTGGGGAGATGTTGCTCAAAAATTTGACCTAAAGGACAATCCTGTTGTACACATTTCTAACTCCCCAGTAAAATCTTATCAAAACAAAGCAACAGTTTCAGTTACTTCTATTAAAATAGATAATACATCACCCAAAAGTAAAACTTTAAAAGAATGGTTTGAAAAAAATCCTATTACCACACCAGTTTCAACTGCCAAAAGACGTCTGGATATAGGAAATTACTCAACAGTAGATGTAACTGAACTTGAACATATTAGTGTAGGCACTGAAGTTCAGGTATTAACAGAAATTGAGAATGCAAATTGCAACATGTACCTATCTTGCAAAGTTTGCAAAACTGGTGTCATAACAGTTATTGATGAGACTTACTGTCCTAAATGTAATAAGTCAACTGAAACTTTCAATAGAGTTGTACTAAATGTAAAATTGAAAAATTTTGCACAAGAAGCTAAAGTTTTCCAAGACAATATTGGATGCCTTATTAACTCTGATGTCGGTCATCTTCAGAATGATGACATTCTTAGGGCTATTCACCCATTCATTGGGAAACCAGCAACATTTCTCATTTTAAAAAGATCAAAAAATAATTACATAGACTATGTAATTTTGGATATAAACTTTTCTCCATCAAAGAAACCATCCATGTAGATGACATGATACTTCTGTTTGAAATACACAAAAACTTTACTTAGTTATAGTAGTTTGACTAAAAGTTCAGTTATACACAAACAAGTGATTATCTTAGCAACGTTGAGTTTTTTTTAACAATAGACCTAATTACAAAAAGTTGTCCAAAGGGGAAAAAATACGTTGGGCACTTTTCATTAGTTTTCTTTTGTCTATATGTATTCTAAAGTTCTTACACTGAGGACAAAGTTTTTGCTATTAGGTTTATTATATATGAATTTCTTACCTTAGTTGAGTTTTTAAGAAAAAACATACAGGTATCTTGAAAAGTATATAGTATAGACTATACTATGCTATTATATTCAATGAATTACTAAAACAGTACTTTGTTTCATGGGTTTGACAAAACCTAGTCTCTACAGTGACAAAAAGCATTTAATTATAACTTGTATAACGAACGTTGAGTTTTTTTATTAAAAGGTTTTTCTTTATAAATTGAGTAATTATGCAGTCACTTTTTAATTTTAAGTGGATCGATTCAGAAAAATCTTCAGGGGAAGTGCTCCCTCAAAATATCACCAGCATTGATTGGTATATATTAGAAACCATTTGGAAGAAAGTCATCTTATTGGGATGGATATGTACCCCTTAGCACCTCTAGATCCGCGCAAAATTCGAAATAAGCACTTCATACATCATCTATCCTGACTTTTTTCCTGCATAAATGTCAAACTACAATCCTGGTCAAAATGGTTGAGAAAAAAATTACAACATTAGGTAAAATCGAGTTTGATAGGGTGGCATTTTCGGTCCCCCACCCACTCCCCCTAAATCAATGTTGCGGCGTTCGAATGGTCACGTAAACACACCTTAAACTTCAAGCGAGTACAACATTAAATAGCGGGGCAGCGGAATGGCTCACATAGCCTAATATGACGAGGTATTTTGTACATTAACGATCTTGTTGGAGTAATTTTTAATTTTCTCAAGTCATTTTGACCAGGATTGTAGAATATTTATTAATTCCGTCAATTCCTTTTGCTGATATGCATCATTTTTCCAAACACCCGAATTAACAACAAAATAGTCATCTGAACATCTCATTTTGGTGGAAAAAAAAGTCCACAAAGGATATAATGGAAACAGCGATAGATTAAATGACAAATTGGATTTTTTTCAGTAGAACTGGGATTTTTGTTTTGCACGCGCGCTCATAGTTGTGAATCAAAATTCATCAAGATTGAGGTTTGCTCATGTCATTCTATAGCGCACGCAGAATTATGAGCGCAAGTGCAAAAATTTTATCGAGCCCCCTCACACTTGTGTACATCCTTTCGTACGTTCACCTCTAAAAAGAAATATGTTTTAAACCAAATACATTAAATGGCCAGAGCGAGTAGCCATTTTGGCTCTTGTTTAAAGAGGGAAGGGCAGAATGGTTTAAGAAAGCAAAGGAATGGCCCTCTATCTTTATAACCTTATTATACGCTTATTAAATGTATGTCCTTATAACCAAATTGTTTTTTACAGGATAAAAAAATGTCCTCTTAAATTTCAACAATGT
>JANTNT010226378.1:0-14945 GCA_024752375.1 Entacmaea quadricolor
AATGTTGCCGTGTTTTGCCACAATGAGCAACATCGGAGGACACAATGTTGCCGTGTTTTGCCACAATGAGCAACATCAGGGGACACAATGTTGCCGTGTTTTGACATGAAGAGCAACATCGGAGGACACAATGTTGCCGTGTTTTGACAAGAAGAGCAACATCGGAGGACACAATGTTGCCGTTACAATGCGTCCTCGTTTTGCCAGCGCCTAAGTATTGACTTCTAAAATGAAATCGTTTGGAAAACAAATAATTGAAAAGTTGATTTTAAATCACAACAAATAAAATAACCTGTTTAAAAGATAAATAACGTAAACAAAAAATCAACACAATAAGAATACTGTGTAAACTAACTTTGCCAGTTTATCGTCAGATCTTTTTATTTGGTCCTTGAGTTGTGACAACAACGATTCTGCAACTCTTCTAGCTTCGTTCTCTTGTTCGTACTTGTATCGAAGGCTGCGAACATCGGCTTCAGTTTTTAACCTAGAGTGTTCTATGTCTGTCTTATTCTTTGTTACAGCATGTAACTTCCTGTCAAAAACAACAACAACAAAATGTGACTTGGAAACTAATATCAAACAAATACGATTTTTTTCGTTAATAATAATAAATTAACAAATAAAACTGGTTTTCAGTTTGGCCCACAAGTTCGTAATCAAGAAAATTGTAGACTTGTTGTTAACGGGGACTGGCTTTTAAGCTGTTTTATTATTGAAACGTTTTTTAAAAACTTGAAATAAATACACCTACATTGTTGTTGTTTTGAGCTATAAATTCAATGAAAAATTCATTAAGCAAGGAAATTATACATGATTTCTTTGCCCACACTCGTTATACCAAAAATCTACTTTACATTGGGGCGGTGAAGCTGAACACCTAAAGAAATAGCTTTTTATTTACTTGGGTCTTGAGTATTTGATAAACTGAAAGTGTGGTATTAAGACCCTGAATTTATAGATAATTCTTACCCTTGTAATTCAGTCATGTCTTTTTCGAGATGTTTTCTACTTGTTTCCAATGTGACATTTCTTTCCTTTAGCTTGTCGATCTGGCGTCGAGAATCTCGTAAAGCATCTTGTAAACGAGCTGCACTTTGTGGATCTTAAGGAACAATAGTATAAACGACGACAGAAATTAGTAGAGAGGAAAAAAAAAACAAAGCAAAACAAAAACAAAACAAAACAAAAACAAAACCAAAAAAACCCAAAAAACATAAAAGAAAGAAAGAACCTTCTTTTACTTTTGAGGTTTTTTAGTATCGAAAAGATGAGAAACTGAAAGTATTTATTTTCAAGTTTAAACGCTAAAATAAGGATGCCGAATATGGCGAAAAACTTCCGGAAATAAAAATTCGGTTTGGATAAGATGATTCTAGAAAAAAGGAAATCGGATGTAAAAACTTAATAAATTAACAATTTATATATAGATCGTCTTTTGACAAAAAATGTTTCTTATTAAAACACAAATCAATAACGATAAAAGGAACCATAAGCTGTAAATCTAACTGTTGTTCTAGAAGATAGACTTTTTTAAAAACTTGTCCTTTTTTTTCCCCTTTTACTTCGTTTTCAAATAGACTACATTGTACTTTCCCGCTCTAAACGATAAAACAAATAAAACCGGTTTTTTTTCTTTTTCTTTTTTGAATTTGTATTTCTACTTCTTTTAAATACATTACCATAAGCAACATTGACTTTTCTGTTAAATTCGATATAATATTAAAATCTCATGTTTTCCGCATTTGGATACGAATGCCTTGTATGATGTTTTCACACCAATCGTTAAAAAGAGTTAAAGGTATTGAAAATAAACAGCTTAAAAAAGCAAAAAGCAGAAATCCTTACACTTGTAACGAAGCCATTTTTCTTCACTTTGTTCATCCATTTAAATAGAAAAAGGCTCTGATTTCGAGCTCGAAAGTAAGACGATTATCCAACTCTTCATCGTCAATTTTCATCGTCATCTTTAGTTTTCAAATCCACCCTTTTTATCACCATTGATCGCCTTTATTTTCAGTTTTTTTTCCATAAGTCGATTTGCTCGTGAAAATTTCATTGCGCATCGTCAAACAGAAATTGAAGTCGATCAACGTCAATAAAGAGCGTACGTGACGTCATAGCATTAAAAAAGGCGGGAAACTAAATACGCGCGCGCGCACAGCAATTTTATTTAGACGAAGTTTTAAAGATTATGAAACAATAAAAATATGATATAATTGAAAAAAAGCTGGAATAAGATTTTTAGCATTAAAAAAATCTAGATTTGGTTGTTCAAAATTCTGGTACGTTTCCTTTAACGCTTATTTTTAATTTTCTGAGGTGCGATTCTTTTGATAACACTGAAAAATCTGGAAGAAAAGCGTGTGAAAAAGGTATCTCCTCCAGGCAAGAAGACTGAAAACCAATTCGAAAACAAAACGTTATTTATTCCGCTTTACTGAAAGATTTGTTTTCAATTAACTTATTTTAGAAAGTAACTGAATACCCGATGAATATTTGAGGCTTACAGCCGGATTTCTAAACCATTTTAACCCCTAATTCCTCGCGCAATTCGCGTAATGTCTATCGGATGATACATCTGCCAGGTAAATGAAGGAAGAGAACACATCCGACTCCTTAGGAAAGAACTTTCATGATAAGTCGATTAAATTACGATAAAATTTCTAAATCTGCAAGAATTAGATTACAAAATACATATGTTAAAAAGTTTAAGACTAAAACCTATCTAATTAATTGAAAAGAAAGAAAAAACTGAGACAAACCTTGAAGTATCTTAATTTTCATTAACTAATGCTTCTGGAAAATTCTCGTCTGAACTCCGTGCTTTAATATATGACGTTTGGTTGTTAATAAACATAAGTATCTTTGAGCCCTCTGATGTACTTGTTTAACTGAGATTGAAATATTTACGAGTAAAAAAAGAAAATTTCGTTCTCTAATATTTAGTATTTGTGCTTTCAGCTTGGACGCCATCTTTGTAGAACAATTCAAGCTGAAACCGATTGAAGTTGGAGTTAAAGTACAAAAACTGAAAACCTAGGATGCAAGAGATTCTTGATTTCAATTCTATTTTCAATTTCATCCAACCCTGAAATAACTATAATGATCTAAGTTCAGTGAACGCCCAACTCACAGATCGAACCCTGAATCACGACTAACTCACAGGTCAAATTTGGATTTAGCGTGTTGATCAGAGAGAACCAACAAACAACTCTACTAACATGAGTTCTGAACTCAGAAATCGAACTCTGGATGTCAGCTGTGAGAGGCAACGCGCTATTAGCTTCAAATAAAATAAAAGTATTTTACTTTACCCTGTGGGCTGATAGGAAAGGAGCTGTAAAGAGGAGTCGTCTTGCTGAGGGGCGGAGTCGCTTGTGTAACGGGAGACTCAAATTGACCATCTAGTTTTCCTGTGGATTGGAACTGAGGTACTCCACTGTTCAACATCATTGCCGCTGCAGGGCTGTACGAGCCGTGTTGACCTTCTTCAGATGACTCGGACCAGTCCACATCATCGACGTAACCGTTGGCGAGGACCTGGATCCAAAATTACCAGTAAATATAAATTGTAAATGTTAATTATACAAGAAGTGATTACTCAGTTCTCTCGAGACAGTCATCAGTGAAACAGCCGAAATGAGTTCCAATTGAACTTTTGCGAGGGAGTAAAAACCCTAGAAAACCCTCGATGATGATCGTATAGCGCGGCATTGGGACATATGTGAAATGCGCTATTTTATAATATCGTTTCAGTTTCTCGCTCTATGATTGGCTGAGAGATGTGTGTAATAAATGAACAAACACATAGACACGATGACGTAATTCTCTACCTTCCCTTTTGCATAAATTTCAAGGCTCTTCACGCTTCATTATTTCATAGTTTATTGTAAAAAAACAATTTGATCAAAGATTTCCATTGTCTATCCTCTTATTGATCCTAGATTAAGTGTTAAAATGATCAAAACTTGCTGCGCTCGTAGTTCCACTTGAGTGTTGAACATGTTAAAACTTCATCTAGGATCAAATGCCCTATAACACTATGACGTCACATTAAAACAATCTATTGTTTAAAAGCAAAGGATCATGGTCGCCAAAGGGGGAGAAAACAGCAACACCAAAGAAAACAACAAAGAAAACAGATATAAAATATTATTTTTTAAATATCGATACACCTATTTGGAAATCAGATTATTTGAGGTCAACCTTTTCTAAGCAGAGAAAAATTTTGTTCAAATTTCTATTGTTCTAGGCGATTCTATCCCCCTCATAAACAAGCCGTGACGCCAGTGTTATAGGGCAATAAGAGGAGAGACAATGGAAATTTATGTTCATATTGTCAATTTTAACACCCCTTTTTTAAATAAAACTGCTTCTTTTACTTTTACATCTCTTACAGTGGTATGATCCATCTTGTATGATGACCAGTAAATGTTTGCGTTTTCAATTTTTGTAGTTTCTACGACTTCTGATAGCCAATAGTCTTGTGCCCGATAATATAGGTTGTCTAAATGTTGCCCAATGGTTTGCCGCTAGGCTCATATCCAGCCTCGCTTTGATGCCGAAGGCTTGGTTACCTATAAACATACCCCAACAACAACAGTATTTTTGGCAAAATATTTACCTGAGATGGAGGAACCTTATCTGAGACGCCATAATCTCTCCTGTAATATTGAAAGAATTATATAAAGCATAAGATTTCTGATGGTGAGAAAAAACAAATCTTTGAGGAAGGTAAAATAAAATCACAATATGTGGTGTAAAATATGTAAAAGCAATTTCTTACAGCAACGCAATGACTAACTGAAATATTCAGTAAACATGACTGTTGCTGCGAATTTATCGGAATGAGGTTTTACCTGTGTGGTTGGGTAAATACTGGAATATCTCACGCGTAACTTGTTTTCTTCGTGTACGCACGAGCTTTTAGGCGAAAATGTATACAAAGAAAATCAAGTTGGATACTCCATAGTGTATCACGAGAAAGCATTGTAGAACCACAGGGAGCCCACCTTACAAAAAAAAAGTGAAAAAATAAAATAAATTCAAAATAAATCGTCTTTTATTTGATTTTTGTAGTTTGACAACAAGATAGCCTGGTAATTATCATCAGTGAATAGAGAAAAATGGAAAAATAAAATATATGCAAAGATACCGTAGGGAAATTATATAGGAAAATCGCGCGCGCGACAAAATAACCGTTTTACGGTTATTTTCCCCCATTTTCTCTACTCATAATGATAATTACCAAACTATCTTGTTGTCAAACTACAAAAATCAAATAAAAGACGATTTATTTTGATTTTTTTTTTTCACTTTTCTCTAAGGTGGGCTCTCTGTGGGAATACCGACGAATATACAATGGCTTTCTTTCATTCTGATTGGCTGTATTTTTATAATGGGGATCAATAAAGACACACTACAAAGATCACTAATATGGTAACGCAACAATCATTCATAGCCCAGTCAGTAGGTCAGTCGGTCGGTCGGTCGGTCGGTCGGTTATACATAATTTCGGAGCATTTCTTTTCTAAATACTTTTTTTTCAGTGAAAAAAAATTATTCCATTATAATATCTATTAAGTTAAGCAAAGTATCCACAGTACAAAAAATTGATCCACGAGTTCGCCATAAGGCGCGATTGATTTTTGACTTTTTGACTGCTAGAATGGCTTGATCTCTGCCGCTGCACCCCCTCCTGGAGAAAATGGCTTGCCCCTCTACTGCTGCACCCCCTCCTGAAGAAAATCCTGGATTCGTCCCTGATTTAAGAACGTTCGTTCGCGCGATACTTTTAAAATCATTGCTGCTGACAACAAAAAATCAACAACAACAACAAAAAGAACTGCATCAGCAACAGCAGCAGCAACAGCAGCAGCAGCAGCAGCAAAAACAACAACGGCAAAAACAGCAACATTAACAGCAGCAGCAACCGGTAGAAAAACAAAAACAAAAGCAACAACAACAAAAACAACAACAACAATAAAAACAACTGCATCAGCAAAAGCATCAGCAACAGCAACAGCAGCAACAACAACAACAGCAAAAACAACAACAGCAAAAACAACAACATTAACAGCAACCGGCAGAAAAACAAAAGCAACAACAACAAAAACCAAAATCAAAACAAAACACGAAAAGAGGTAAGGGAAAAGATACTAAATATGAGGCTGTTTCTTGATTTAAAAAGTTCAATTATTCGGAAAACTGCCTCCGTTGACATTTCCTGCAGTTCGTGCCAGCTGTTCAGCAAAAATGGTGGACTTCAAGATCATCTAACTGTTTGATAAGTGACATCCAGTTCTTTCATTTCATTTTGATTCACGCTTTAACAATGTTATTATTTGCATCATTCAATGTTTTGAAAATCTTCACTTACTTCCCCGCATTTGCCCGCGAACTTCTTTAACACAACAATCGGTAAAACAATTTTAAATTAAAAAAACGTTAAAATATCCAAACAAAATGTTTAAATATTCAATTCTCGATACCTTATCTTTCCAACACTTTCATCATCATCACTGTTATCATCGTGTGTACCCATCGCATCGGGATTCGATTCTAACTCCAACATAGCGCTTCGTCTTTTCGCTGCTTCAAAAGACGCATTCAACTGCTCTCGTTCCTGCATTAATTGTCTTGATTTCTCTTCGAGTTCCTCGCGTCTTTTTCGATTTCCCAATTCAGTTAGCTTTGTGCCAACTTGTCGATCTAGAATTTCTTTTCTCGTCTCCAAGTCTTGAAGTTGACGCTTTTCCATTTCTGAATCAAAATCATAGAATTTAGTTTGAGATCAAGACAACTCTGTTTAATGTTTTTGTTGTTATTCGAAGTATAAAACTATTTTAACTGCTAGCAAGGGAATAAGATATACAAAAGAAAAGCAACTATGAAACTTTGAAAACATAATTAAATATGCATGGTTTGTGAATAAATCTGTTGTTAAATGAATAACCTTTCGCCTCGCTCGACAAGTGTGTTTGAAAATCAAGACAAACAAAAACTCGAGCAGTTGACCTCTGTACAAACGTGCTATTTTTATTTTTGCTTTTTGAAATACTGTACTTAGAATTTAAGCGTATCTGAGCATAAAGAATATTTTGCCAATTTATTGATCCTATATAACACGATGGTTTGAAGTTTTTCTTACAATTTATAAAGTTGTTGGAATTTTATTTGAATTGAAATTATCGAGGAACCAATATATGAAAACATAACACAAATTCTTCTTCTAAAAGAAATAATCTCGGAAAATTCCTTTTTAAAGATACAACTGAACAAATGTTGACATTTTTCGCATGACATCGAAATCGGAAAGTATACTTTTAGTTTAAGTGTATTTACAATACGAGTGTACATCTTTCATTAATTAATAGACAGAAATTCAATTAAGCACTTCGTTTGATCAACAACAGAGAGAGTTAAAAATAAATACCACTGAATCGACATGAAATTATAAATTGTGTATCTACGTAAAGAAATGAAATATCTCGCATGAATATGATCGTCATTTTCTTTTACGTCTTGTATTAAAACTAATCATGTAACTTTGTAGATTTGTGGATTTAAATCTATCTATGTTGTAGTGTTTTGAATAGGAAAATTAGTACAAATTTCAAAACAAATCAGTGCCAACCGTTTCAACTTGCTGTCTGCTTTCAAAATGATCCATGCTCAAGTCAATGTTAATCAAAAGTCACTTTAGTAAAACAAAACGACGAAGAATGACTCGTAATAGACACCAAATAAAATAACCGGATCTTTTCAGCTTGTCTTTTCCCCTGCGGGTGTAGTTCTATGCCTCTTAAAGCTCTTTCGACTCGATACTATTGACAGTGAGTGGACGACTTTCACTTAAAGCAGGGACGTCAAACATAATAGCAAGAATTCACTTTAAAAGGGTAAAGTGAGCTTGAATAGTGTTAAAAGCTAGAGAGATCAGCTGTTTCCATGGTGTATGGACGCTCTAATCATTGACCCGTGAAGATTGACAACGTGGTCAAATATGTTATTAAGGGGGAGGAGAGGGTGAGGAGAAAAATTATCGCTTATATTTTTAGCTTGTAAACCTTATTCAGAAAAATTATCCAAAAGTATCTTAAAACAATATTTTTACAGGGCATATTTTTGGAAGTACAAAAGAAAACCAGTAAGTATTCTATAATTGGAGCTGAGTCGGTGTATAATGCATAGAATCGATGGATGGGTTATTTGAAACACCGTGAATAAAAAGAATTAAACTGACGTTTCGGACAGTCCTTCGTCGGAGTAAAAGATACTTTACCCCGACGAAGGACTACGAATGACGAAAGTCAGGGAGTCTCGCAATTTTGTTGCCGCAACCGTTGCGAGAAGCAGACTCGAATTCTGTTTTTCGCAACAAAATTGCGAGACATTTATATCTCGCGTAACATTCCTCGTACAACTTGTCTCAAAACAATTTAAGTAAACACACAGTAACATTCGCTTTTATTAATGTGTCGTGTTTATCCCAGTCCTTTACCGTCACCATTGCGAGACAAGTTGAACAAACCATTGCCTAGTGTAACATACCCCGTTCTTGCAACTGCAACGCGCTATTTTTATATCGCAACAAAATTGCGAGACAAGTTGCAGGAAAGATTGCCTAGTGTGACAGCACCATTAAGAATACCTGTTTCATTATCATCATTATCATCATCATCATCATCATCATCATCACCATCATCACCATCATCACCATCATCACCATCATCACCATCATTCACTGTGTTCAGTCCAGATTATCTACAACCTATTCATCGTTTCAATACTTTTGTAAGGCCGAGAAGACCACATTCTGAGCAGAATGTTCTGAAGTAATGAGTTTGTAAATTTCTGAACGTTTATCTTACCAATTTTCATTTCCAACTCTCGTTGATCTAGCATGTCCTTATGAGCTCGCTCCTCGCCTTCCAACATTTCTTGTTCAGCTTTCTTCCATCGAATTGATTCATCTATCTTTTGTAATTCATCTTCATCCTCCCTCGACGCCAAACCTTGTAGACTTTTTAGCTTGAGCTGTTCCTGACGTCTGTGTAACTCTTCTTGGCTAACTTGAAGTTTCTTCACAGCCTCTCTTCGCTTTTGCTCTTCTTCTTCGCGAGTTATCAAGGAATTCTCTAAGTCTGCTTTTTCCCTGGCGAGGTTTTCTTCAAAGGATCTTTTCTGTGACTCCAAATCCCCGATTTCCTAGCGTTTGAAAAGAGCTAACATTACACGTCTGTCAAAATTAAAAATACTAAAGAAAGGTTAAATTGCAGATTAAAAAATGGGAAACCTGACGCCTTTAAGAAGAGTTTTGTCTTTATCGTTTTTTTACTTCCTCTTTTTCAGATTTAATGCTTTCAATTTCAAAATAAATATTGTCATAGCGAGCGACTAAGAATAAAGTGTTCTGTATATTTAGAGAAAACACGTCGATCGAAATCGTAATTGGTGCGATATGAAGACTTAGTGACATTTAATGACAATTTATTCAATCTACAAATAGGAAAGTTAGCAACTAAATTGAACGATGTTACGGGAAACGTTTTGCAATAACTGGACATTTTGCATCAATATCTTGTAAACATGGTACATTACTTTTGAATCGCGTAACAAGAGGGAAACGAGAAAAAACAACTGAAAATTCTTCAGGAGAAAATTCATAGATTTGAATAAGCAGAAATCAAACAAAACAAAACAAAATAAAATAAAATGAATTCTCATTTCGTTAGAGACATTCTCTTTATCAGCCGATGAGGTTTTGTTTGGGTCGATCAAGATTAATTATCAGAGATAATTATAGTAATTAATTCTTAATATTAGACTGTTTATTATTTCTATAGTGTCATTAAAACGACATATAGAAACAAAAGAATAAATGTATAATACCTGATGTTATTTTTCATATTCTAAAACCAATAAGTAAGTTTTTAATTTAACTATTTTTTGCTTTTTATATTACTGTAATTTTTTTATTATTGAAATTAAGGCAAAATGAAGACGTGTTGCCCTGTGACGTTTTATCATTTTGTAAACAAACTTTTGTACGTAAAATACGCCGAGTGTGATTTATAAAACCTTTTATCAAATATTTCCATAGTTTTGTAAACTCTTAAACTATACTCTTGTGAATTTGGTGAAAGTAATAGCGCGTTCTGCAGTCAATGTTGCCGAGAAAACAATAGGAGATGTTAACATTATGAAGTGGTCTATAGCGAACATGAAGTTCATGGCTGAAATGTGGAGTTTTCTTTTTACGACTACTATTTTACCTATTCGCTATTTTGTTTCTGTGATTGGAAATCGTTTCAGAGCTTCATGTTCAAAGAATGCTTATATCCGTACGTTATAATTTGATCGTTAAGCGTATTTTTGCTACAGAAAACCTATTCAAGTTTCTTCCATTACAAACCCCATTACAAATACTTGTTACATATATTACATTGTCCGGTTTCATTTCCAGCGCAGTTGGTCCTTGTAGCGTAGTGATTAACACATCGGACTAGTAAACAGAAGAGGTGGGTTCGATTCCTGCCAAGCGCTTAATGTTATTTTTCACACCGAACCCATTTACTTAACGTTCATTTCAAATACTTCAAAGGAGATAGACAGTAATTTAACTTACTTCAATTGCTTGTAATATCTCTTGGTATTCTCGGTCAAGACAAGGCTTTATACCAAGCATTTTACTAAACGATTTTACATTAGAATGCAGCGAACTAAATATCTACATAGATCAACCTTCGAACCTATATCAGGCCGTCTAAATCATGACTAGGATTGTCTAAGCGATGTTGATAATAGAAAGTGTCTGGAGACACTAAGCCTAGCGGATTAGATCTCTGCCCTCAGTAAATACTAATATCGGTAATGTTTTTAAACATGCACTGGGTTATTGTAACACCATGTCCTATATTATGTTGGTTGTATTAGCTCTCATAGATCAATGGATGCCAATCGTGAGTGTTTATCTCGTTTTTAGCCGTACTGTAAAACTACGTCCAAACAAATTCTACCACGAAATACCTTGTGTATTTAGTCTTTTGTTACTTTTGTTGAACTAGAGGATGAATTGCGTCCATAACATAAACATTCCAGCAGACAACATCTCTCAACCTTTGTTAAGCCCTTACGCTTCACCTAAACTGTGGATTTGAATTTACTTTCTTTGGCTAAGCAAGTTTTTTTGTTTTCCTCGAACGGAAGAAAATTTAAGGATACTGCAAATATCAAAAGTGCAAACAGATTTTAGACTTCAGTTAGTACAGGCATAAAGTAGTGACCGAAAGACCGAGGTATCTTTTTTAAGCAGTGCTTCCAAAAAAAAAAAAAAAAAAAAAAAGAATGAAATAAAGAAAGAGGAAGAAGTGATAATGATAATAATAGTTTTTCTTACCGAAGCAAAAAGTTGTTCTTGTGCAGCAACTACTTGGTCTTCTGCAGCGCGCTGTCTCTTATATTCCTTCAATTTCATTTTTTCTTCCAATTCACGTTCCCTCCTTGCCATGTCTTCTTCAAACCTTCGCTCCTGCTCTAATAATTCTTCCTGCTTCTTACGATAAGCTTCCAAAAGATTGTTTTCTTCTTCTTTTATTCTCTGTTGTTTTTCGAACAATTCTTGTTGTCTTTGTCTCTCCATCTCTTCATTTCGAAGTGATTCCTCTTTTCGTCTTCTTGCTTCTTCTGCTTCTCTTTGTTCGAGTAATTTTCTCTCTCGTTCGAGTTTTTCTTCGTACGATCTCTTCTGCCATTCAATTTCTTCTTCTTTCTGGCGCATTTGCCTTTCCAACTCCTCTTCCTTCTCTCGTTGAATTCTCTGTAATTCACTTTCATTTCTAAGCTTGATACGTTTTTCTTCCTCCTCTCGACGCCGCTTCTCCTCGTCTCTTTCCTTTCTCAGTTTTATCATTTCTTCTTCTTTAAGTTTCATATGTCGTTCTAGTTCTTCTTCTTTTTCTTGCTCAATACGCAGCCTTTCTTCCTCTTTCTCTCTTTCAAGAGTCTTAAGAGCTTCTTCTACACGGTGTCTCTCTTCTCTTTCTCTTTGTAACTTTGCCTCGTCTGATTTTCTTTGTCTGTCTTGTTCTTCTTTAAGTAAACGCAGCTCTTCGTCCTTCCTCTCTTTCTCTTCTCTTTCTCTATTTAATCTTTCTTGTTCATGGCGTATATTTTGTTTTTCCTCTTCTTCCTCAAGTCGTTTTCTCTCTTCATTTCTTCTTCCCTCATCTTCTTTGTCCTTTTCAAGCTTCCGCTTCTCTTCTTCAGCTTCTTTTTCAAGTCTTTCCATTTCCATTTCCATTTCTAGTTCTTTCTGGACCTCTAAAGCTAAGGCATCTTCTCGATCTTGTTGCTCCTTCTCCCATTGTGCAATCCTATCCTTATCAACAGCTTCTGCATCTTTCTGCTCCGACTTCCTAGATAATTCATTCTTCTTTCTCGCCCTTTCTTTCTCCCACTCGCTCTCTGTTTCCTCATCTTCTGATTCACTGTCTTCTTTAGTGTCTCTTCGAGTTCTTCCTCGATCCATAGAATCCTGGTCTTTTTTTCCCTCGCCCTTCTTTATGTCAACTGGTGTTGTTGGTGGTACTGGTGTTATCTTTTGACTGCTCCCAAAGAGACTGCTACTTCTTGTATTTGTGGGCTCATCTGACGGAAGAATATCTTCCTGTAATAAACCATTTGAAGTCGTCAATAAATACATTTCACTTAATATCACGTTAACATAAAGCTCTGTTCGAACGAGAACGCAAGTCAACTCAAGTTCGAAATTTGCGTTTCGTATGAATGACAATATCGCGGAATCTCGTGTTGACTCTCAATTCAAACTTGCTCAAATTTCTTCGCAAGTTGACAAGACTTCGTCTCATTCAATGGGGCTTAAAGCTACGACTACACATCGTTCATATCACTCCCTCCTACACATGAGAATTCCATTTCTTTTTTATATCTGAGAAAGCCGTCTGTGTAACTCTTTCAACCTTGTTTTGATAAGTTTTTTTTTGTCTTTTATGAGCTAAGCCGTATTAGTGATGTAAAACGCCAAGAGAATTGAATGGCTTATAAAGAACAGGGAAAAAGAATGACTTACATCTGAAGCGTCCCACTCGGAATCTAAAAGAAAAGAAAAGAATGAATTTACTTAATGAAAATGACTGAATCTCATTTCCAGTCCCAAAAAATATTACCAAACCATTTACAACCATGCTCCGTATTTAGGAAAACAAACTAGCAAACTAGTTTGAGTATTTCTATGCAATGCATATAATATGGTATGTCTTTTTCTTCCTTCTCCGACGAAAGACAAACCTTTGAATTTCTTTTTAAGGACATTCGCATGCATTGCTTACGTGCATTCTTTCTGCGCACGAGCGCACGCACTTTTTTACATAAGCGAGCAACGCTCGACTTATTTCAACTTAGTGGTCAGGATCTAAAACGTTATGTCGAAATAACTCGTAATAAAGTTCGGAAATATATCCACTTCGTTTTAAAATATTGGTTTTTGCTCTTAACTTACCATGGAGTGCGCGTAAGTAATTTACACTGACTGGAAAAACGGTAAGCTTAGGTCATCTAGTTCCGAAGGTAAGTCGGTGACCACTCTTTTATAATTGCTCATCGAACTTATATGATGATGTTCTTTCACCATAAAAAGTTTGAAGGAAAACAATATAGTTCATTTGGCCACGACCGTTCTTAATTACTGTCGTTTCATGTTACGGTGTTCAACATAACTACAAGTTATCATGTTACAAGCTCTATTTCGATGGCCATATCATGATAATGTTTGACTGCAAAAACAGTCATTTCTTTTGCGAAGCTCCGCAGAGAATACCCTAAAATGAGCCAAGAGATCAGGAATAGCGCTTCACATTCCATAGCAGACCTATCTTGTCTGTCCTGTTGTAGCTTCGCGCCTTAGGTCCTGGCAAAACGAGAACACACTGTGGTGGCAACATCGCTTGTTGCCCCGTTTGCCATGCGCAATTCATTGTAGCGGACACAAATGATGTTTCTGATAAATGTCAGAAACATTTGTTGTGTCCACACTATGGTGCCGTGTTTTGTCACGATGAGTAACATCGGAGGACACAATGTTGCCGTGTTTTGTCACGATGAGCAACATCGGAGGTGTTGCCGTGTATTGCCACGATGAGCAACATCGGAGGACACAATGTTGCCGTGTTTTGCCACGATGAGCAACATCGGAGGACACAATGTTGCCGTGTTTTTCCATAATGAGCAACAACAAAGGACACAATGTTGCCGTGTTTTGCAACAATGAGCAACATCAAAGGACACAGTGTTGCCGTGTTTTGTCACGATGAGCAACATTGGAGGACACAATGTTGGCGCCACAATGCATCCTCGTTTTGCCAGGTCCTTACGTAAAACGATGAGCGGCAAAAAAGGAACCCCTACTACCTTAAAACAATTTGATAAATATTTCGACAACCAAAGAAGACTAACCTTCAGAAAGACTGCTGTCTTGGTTGTCTTTCTTTTCCTTTTTCTTGTCATTTTGAGATGCGTCACTCATGTCAGGGTCAGAGACCGAGCTTACGGGGCTTCCGAGGTTCAACTTGGGAATCTTGTCAGCTTCTACCACGAAACACCAATCCAACAAAAGGTCAATCAATCAATCAAAATGGGATTTGCTTGTTTTATAGTAAGCGATTTTCTTTTACTGAAGCCGCAACCAACAAGTATGGCGGTTCACTTTGCAACCAAATCTTCCTAAAAATGGTACGCGCGTTTACCAACCGAAAAGAGAGGGAAACTCTGACTTAGTTTAGCTAAATAGTACACCCTTCTACATTGTTCACTAACCAAAAGCTTCAGCTAAATGGTACACACGTCTAATAATAATTTGGAATGGCTAATCATCCCCACTTGCAGCTTAGTAGCTGAATTGCGGGGGACGCAGCTCAACGTGG
>JANTNT010226489.1:0-14944 GCA_024752375.1 Entacmaea quadricolor
AGATGCACGCGGGAGGTTTCTAAGCAAGAAAGAAGCGTAAGAGTTGCACTAGACGTAGCACCGAGTACAACTCTCGCTCACCGCTTGAGTACAGTCCTTAAGCAACTTCCCAAACGCATCAATTTCACGATGGAAGCATGCAATATGCATAAACCATTTCTTTTCTTTTCCTTTTTTCACGAAAAAAGAGAAAAAATGACGCGAGAGAGAAGACCATTGGAGAAATTTTTCACCGTTAATTAGCCAATCAGAGGGCACGTTATATTGTAGCCGGTTATGATTTCGTTTATAGTTGCCTGTTATTTGAATCAACACTAGAGATGCCTGGATGATACTGTGTTGTTCACTTTGTGGGAAACGTACGCTACCGTGAATCTTAGTAGTTTCCGCTCTGAACCAATCAGAAGAGAGAAAACAGACACCATCCAATCACAGTGCTTGAATGCGAAAGCCATTTAAGAGTCACGGTACCGTACGTTTCCCACTCATTCGAAAACTTCTCGCAAATTGAAACCATGGAAACGAGAGTCTTTATGACTATTATAGCAACTATGCCTAAACAAAGGCTGTCCACCAGTTACTTTGTCTTGGGGTGTTTTGAGGCGTTATTTCAAATAGTGATCATTTTTCATCTTAGGGGAGAGGAGAGGGGAAGAAGAGAGGACAGAGGGGAGGGGAGAGAGAGGGAGCAAGATCGTTGAGTTGTGTAAATATATATTTCGTATAATTTGCTTGTTTCCACAAATTCAAAGGATGCAATGTTCTTGACAGACAGTGGTCGACAGGAGAACAAGTTTACCAACGACCAAATGTCAAAAAGAGAAAGCTTTTCGAGTTACAAGAATAAATAGTCACATTTAGTTAGTGGTGTTAGTCTTGAGCAAATGGCAATTTGTGTATTAGTGATGTGTCAATATACGTTGCTAATGCATTTGCTAACCAACAAGTTCGATCTCTTTACCTCTCCACAAGGTCTTGAGATATTAAGCGATGTAAGAAAGGGACAGGCATCTTGTTTGAACAGCTTGCAAAACTAAATATAAAACTCCAGCAAAATACAGCTGCCGTAAATGTTCAAAATATTGTGGAAATCGTCCTCATTCGAACCTATACGAGTTCGTTGCTATTAACAGAAATCTATGGGTTTAAAATTAAAATTAAACAAAACCCTGTTGAAATTTTTCGGCAAAAATATGTGATGAATAAAAGCCAAGATTTGTTCAACACTAACATAAGTCAGTTTTATTTTTCCTTTGTTTTCGTCGGAGAAGAAATATTTTTAAGGTTGAGCCGTACGAGTTATACTGCAAAACAGTCGGTCGCCTTATGCTCCACAAGCAGCTAATAGAAGATGATGTGGATCATTAACAGTCAGCCATTTTTCCGTAAAACTACAACAAAACAGATTTAATGTACTATATAAAAAGTGTGTTTCAGACCTCGCCTCAACTGCTCTCAGCCTCCTTCCCCATTCGACATTAAATTTATTTTTTGCGGAGTTTGGCGAAAGATTTGGACTGCTTTGCAGTCTACCAAGTCACTTTTGAGTACCGAGATTGAAGACTGGGGTGGGTTACAATTTTCTTTATCTTCAAGTCTTTTCTTCTTTTTTTGTTTGTCAGTGACTGGACCATATATTGGAGCAGTTTTTGTTAAAGTACCGTGACTCTTAAATGGCTTCCTCTCCTACCAATCAGAAGCGAGAAAAGGACACAAACAAGCAAACTGCTCTACTAACTAAAAATGATAACATGACGACGCCACACCAGCGATCAATTACAAGAAAACCAAATTTGGCCATAGGCACGAAGTTTCTCTAAAGTTACACCGCAAATAGTCAGTCATTTTATTTACATCTGCTATGACTACATGTACGTAAATCAGACTTGGATGAAGCAAAACTATCAAAAATAAAATACCTTACTTTTTCTATTTAACAATGGTCATAGTTTATTTAAAAATATGATGTGCTTCGATTTATTTTCGATTGACATTAATGCTCAGTTACGTTGGATGTTATTATAAATTTTATCTTGATTGTTGTCTTGGTCCGTCAGCTTCGAAGTCTTTGTTAAACCAGGGATAGTTTAATACGTCATCCTATGATAAAAAAGAAAAACAAAAATCAATAGACAGTTTTCTCAGCCCGATTGCGCAATCGTCTAAATCTGTAAAAACTAGTTGACGGGCCACGAAGAGAAGACAGGGGTCTTTGGATGAGAAAATAACAGTAATTCTTGCTAGATTTCAATAGAAGGAAAACAAAATATTTTTCTAGGTCGGGAGTATTCTTTTTCTTTCCTCGATTTTACGACCCTTCCTGTTTGGATGCTCACGAAAACCCGAGGAAAAAGTCTCAAACAAAAAACACAATACGCTGATGCACTACTTCTGATTTGCGTGAATGGTTTTTACACGATATCGATTATGTTTTAGTGTCTGTGTAAACAATTGTAAGAATGGATTTTAGTGTCTTCCAAATTTAAGTAAAACAGGAAATAAATAGTTAATATCACGACACGCTATGCTATCCCGAACGTTTTTTTCGTTCGATAGAATCCTGTTTGATGCAAAAACATGCTTGCGACGTCATTCTATCAAAAAGAATGCGATAATTGAATTAATCAATCGCAAGCTGGTACAGAAAAACAAAGAACCGTTTTATTGTTGTTTGTTTTTGTTTGTTCGTTTTTATTGTTGTTGTTGTCGTTGTTTGAGTGAAAATTTTATCAAAATTACTTACAGTAGGGTTTTGGGTCTGTCTAGCGACCCTCCGGCGTCATTTCCGAATCCCTAAGACCCCCTAGACCGTAGCTTACGAAAACTGAAAATGGTAAACAACACCGGCGTTGCTTTTATTCCATGAAAATTTAAGTACAACTAGTGTAGGAATAAGCAGAAAACGTACGGTACTGTGAAACTTAATTGGCTCCCACTCTGAACCAATCAAAAATTGAGAAGAAAAACACCATCCAATTACAATGCTTGAATACGGAAGCCATTTATTCTAAGTACACGACGCAATAACCGCTCATTTTATTAAAGGTTTTAAGATAAGAGGCTAGTAGTGCAATTGCACATTCAAACAATAAATCTGGTTACGCCTTCTATTCAGAACTTTAATGGACTGGTCTCGCACAGATTCGCCTTTATAAAACCTAATCACTATCCCAGTTTATCCTAATACTCTCTCATTAGCCGTTAATCGATAACTTTTACTTCTGTTAAGCAGAATAGCTCGATTTATCTTACAAACAACGTTGGTGCGTTTGTCAAATTATCTCGACTAGGATAGTTGCCGACGAGATTTCCCTCAGCTCGAGCACTGTTCTGACTGAGTTTGGTGACGGCCGGCTGGAGAAAAGAGATTATTATATC
Source organism: Entacmaea quadricolor (assembly GCA_024752375.1). Classification (NCBI taxonomy): domain Eukaryota; kingdom Metazoa; phylum Cnidaria; class Anthozoa; order Actiniaria; family Actiniidae; genus Entacmaea; species Entacmaea quadricolor. Next base: position 3,379 of record JANTNT010226489.1, read on the forward strand.
GACCCACGTGGAACTCATAAAAGGAACAGCGTACTAGACAACAGCTAGATTAATGTTGGTAATTCGAAAAGGCATTAAATTCTCCTTGCATTCATTACCGGCCTGTGCGATAAAAGCGATAGCTATCTTGTATATTATGTGTTTTCTGATGTGTGGAAATGCATGTACTCTCAGCTGCCAAGTTAATTGATCAGATGAATTTCAGCACCAAAAATTCATGCTAAATTTCGGTTCTTTCTTTTTTCGTCAAGAATCTTAAATGTGATTCAAAAACCCTTCAGAAATGTCACTATTAATAAGTAATGAAAGGTCGTAGTAGTTCTAAGCAGCACTACAAACCAAACAAGTTTATGACTTCACTGACTGACTACACTCGATCGTTATTGATGACGTTAATCAATGAGGCGTTAAAAGAGTCAGTTTAACCTTATGTACATAATAAACTTGTTTTCTTCCGCTTTTATAATTTTATTTCCATGCCATGGTTTTAACTCTTCTATTTATTGTGCTTTTGAAGTCAGTTTGACTTTAATCACTTTCTATCTCATTAATTTTTCACTCGTTTTCTATCGAAGAATCCACCACAAAATGTGAATGAAACTTAAAGGCGCTTCTTTTAAGTGTTCGGTATGCCTTATTTTGCTGCTAGCGAATTTTCCAGCAATTTTTGAAAAAATCTCGGCCAACTACAGCCCACATAATGGTTTTTGTACATTTACTCAAGATTAATCTTCTTTTGCAAATGAAAAAACAGTGGGAGCTTGACGAATAAAGAACTGAATTGAGCCCCTTAGCCGTGGAAGGACAGTGCCACTTGAAATAGATCAAATACGTCATTCCACTAAGTCTCTTAAGATTCTTTTAAAAAACCGTTTTCTCTAAGAATTAAGACGCTAGATCCCCACTAGGCGGCTTACATAAAGTCTAGGAAAATATTCCTCAGAAACTAAGTACGCATTGAAATAGCAATGGCAAATTTTAAAATAGCCCGGGGCTGTCGACATAAAAGTTTCGAGTTGTTTTGCTTCAGTCGACTAAAAAGACGGTACTTCATTGAGGTGAAAACCATTGAATATGGTTCAGAAATCATCAGTTGTATTAACGGTATAATTAAATCTACATGTTTTATTGCAACGGTAAAAGCGTACTTCATAGTATACCGGCTGCCTAAATTGAGTTATCGTTCGGTCGTAAAGCTAATCAAGAATAGAGATCGCAGTAGGAAAATGAACTAACGACTAAACCTATTCAGTGTGTTTCAGTCTCCTTGGAAATGTCTTTCTTTAAAAAATTATTATTTATGGGAATTCTTTTGGATTATTTTTAAGACCTTTGTTATTCTAAGATGAACTAGATATGGTTCTGTTTTCACAATACACAACTTAATAAATTAACAAAAAGAAAATTAGCCGGATGGCTGAATGAATGATATAAATAAAAGATTAAAATATATGGTCTTGTACGGAATTCTTTCTTTCTTGAACCGCGCTAGCTCGAGTTTCACCTTCATTACTAAGGTACTCTCTCCCCTAAAGACCGTTTCCTAAAGACTAATCCGACTTCTTTATTTTACTTTTCTTTTACCCTTCCTCAATATCTTATCTTTCTTTTTTCAGGTAACTGGTACTTAAACATCTCACTGAAAATTTTAATCTTCTTGATAACCTACTAATTGAAGACTAAAATTCCATGCCTTAAATTATATAAAATTAGTCAACCTAATACAACCCTTAATCTCTTGAACTCTGTTTTCCGCAGACCTTCCTCATCCCCCCCCCCCCCCCGTTCGCGCCGTACTTACTCATGATTGTAAACTGCTTTTCACTGGCTATCCCACATTCAAACGACGACCATTTTCCCTTCACCAACACATATTACTCCGGCCTAAATTCAAAATTAGTTCTTGTTTTGGTTTTGTAATATCACGCTCACATGCTTCCTGGCAAAACATTCGGTCTTTTTTCCGCACCTGTTGTCAGCCGTGAACGAGGCGCAAAGATATTACAAAACATTATTTATTTGCTTCGAAATAATCCTAAGTAAAATCCGCCTAATGTCGACAGCTCAGTAACCTTGGCGTACAGCTGAGTAGGTGTTTTTTTTTCGAGGATTCTCTAGCTAAACCCGGTGGTATGCCGACTCTTGTGAGTTTTCTAGGTTCTATTCCAATTAAATTAAAAAGGCAAGAATGGTTTTGAGGAAAGTTAGTTCAACGATAGATTGTCGTTTTTCAATTATTTGAACAACCTAATGTTTGTTGGTAGCAAGTTGTTTCTTTACTGACATGGTGTTGAATGTTAAACTCCTCATAGCTTTTAAAATACTGAATTCGCAAAAAATCAAACTAAAAATTTTCAACGAATATTGCTTGAGGATATTATGACTTATGGGAGATAAACCGTAGCGTGTTCGAGATATTAACAGATAATATGAACTATCTATATTTTCACTAGCTTAGTAATAATTCCTTTAAATTACAATCGACAAAAGTACAATGGAAAAGAGTCGGTCAGTAACTGAAAAGCTTTGCTATTTGTGTTCAAGATGAAGGATTAAGGAGAATAGAATACACATAAAGAAAGAAGCCAAGAAAAATAAATAAATAAATAGAAGTGAAAATATTAGTGTACCTTTGTGTCGAACTCTTTGTGATATTCTCTACGCCCTGAGAACCATGGACGCCAATTAGACGTGCCGGGCTTTTCTCCATGTGTTGGTGGTCTTCGCTTCGTTCGTAAAGCTCCACCATTAACACTCGAAAAACACCAATTCATCGTAATAAGAATGATTAGAAAAAGCGCCAAGTGTCGACAATACGTATGTAACCTCATTTCCCTTGTAGTTGATGGGTCAAGCTGGTGAAGTGAGTGTTGTAGTTCGCACCAGTGTCGTATGACTGCCGCTGCGATAGTTTTAGCTACTTATATTATATTGGACAAGGAATGACGGGCCGATGAGGTTGGAATTTGCGGAAATCCGGCTTCTGATAGGTTTGTAATTGTTGCTTGCGCTTATCAAAGGCAATAATCACTGATTGGTTCACAGAAATTTTATTATCACCGTTGATCGAGTCAAAGAACTATTCAAAGCTGCCTGCGTGAGTTTTTCTTATTATGCGTTTTCTCTCTCAATTATTCATTTTCTTGTCAGGCAACCCATGTTTTAGGATAAATTTAAATCATATTTGACTTACAAAAAAATACTTTAATAATTAATGAAGTTTTTTCTCATTCATAAACTCTGAGAAATTAGCAACAACAAAAAATGTCGACTGTGTTTTACATTTGAGGCGGATCCATATTCCAATATTAATAGCTATATCAACAGACAAAATTAAACCCAAAAAGATCGTTTTTCATTGTTGAAACTTGTAAAACTTTACAAAATGGCTCAACTAAAATATTTAATACTGTTGCGTTCATAAAACAAAAATCACTCGAATGAACTCCCACCTTTTTCATTCATTTTTTTACTAAAAATGTATGACTTAATGTATTTTCATTTTCACTATTTCATCCTCTGTATTTTAGAAAGTCCAAGATGTCGCTTTTTCTCCCACTAACCGTCCAGTTAAATCAATAGTTGATGTCCTTCAAAGACAATAAATCCTCGTCTAGATGTTTACCGTTAAAATTTATACTTCCGTAAGTATACACTGTCTAAACAATTATTCATCAAGGCAGAAATAATAGACTTCTTGTTCAAAATGACATATTGTCTTTGAAGTCTTGAAACAAATTGATTATTTTAAGCTGTGTGATTCAGCTCTGAGTCTTAATAATTTCCTCTTTTAGACATTAGAATGCCAAACTGCCTCGAATCAAGATTGTAGGCACAGCTTTGATAATTTATACAGGCAATCTTATGTTGACAAAAACGGTTTAAAACGATAAAGCCCTTATAATTTCGGCCAGGTTAACACAAACACCTTCTCTGAGACAAAACGGGACAAGTTTATTAATCTAAACTTTTTTTCCCGCCAGAAAACGCGGGCCGGCGTCTTTCTTTTGAAGAGGTTAATAAAAGAAAAACAGCTTTCTACTCATAATTATAATAATTTACCACCTTTCCGTTGTTTCAACTGGATTATAATTTTGTTTTATTTTCAAAAATGATAAGATGTTACTTTTTTAATAAGAGAATTTTTAGCGTACGTGCGTTAGAGATTAGTATAACCAAAACAACGCTTACACAGCCGCGAAGCAGACAGAACTGAACTACAAGAACGGCGCCGATGAACACACCACTTCTGCGCAGTTGAGAACGTTCTTTCTGAGCTATGATAATGAACTTACTAAATGTTAGTCATAAAGTTAGCATGATTGATTTCGAATCAAAATAAAACGAGTCAGAACGAATATCGAGTTATGATTAGGGCAATTACTGCTTTATCTATGATATCTGACTTACTGAATGGCGACAGGTGATCTAAAGTTACTCGATAGTCTTTTCTTGCCATGATCATTCCTCTGTAGATATATTTTACACTTTATTGTAATTACATGCGACTTAATTAGATTAAAATAATAGTTTCTCTCATGTTGGACCGTTTTCAGATCTCTATTTCTCTCCTTTCCTGCCATATTTATCGATCCTTTCTGGCAATGTAAGTTTATAAATAGATATCTTTAAAAGGTGAAGTCTAAGTTTAAGTTGAGAAATTTTTGAAGGGAAGAGAACACTGATAAAGGATCGAACAAAAAGAAACATTGTTTCTTAACTACGAGTGTTTAAAAACCAAACTTAAAAGACTTAAAAAGCTGCGGAATATTCCTGGCACGAAGGTTACAGGCTGACAAAATCTTTGATTTATATATATAAATTTAGCGGGGGAAAATCGCGTGAAGGTGATTCCTATCAAGGTGATGTTTTGCTTGCTCCGGCTCAGACAAGTAGATCTTTTGTGTTGCGATTCTTGGGGCCTTCTTGTGCTAAGCATATTGTTTATTCTTGATAAAGATGAAGGTGCATGTTAATATTTATCTCGAAACCTATGAGCAATAGTTTTTAATTTTTATTTATAAACACGTAGACGTACAACCTTGAAGTAGATTCTGTGAGTGGTTTGGCCTATTGTCTACGTGTAGCCCTATTCAAGACTGAGTTAACAGATATAGTTCATATCGATGATGTCCATGGTTTAAATATAGAAACTTAAGCATTATTTTGCTATTTTTGTCCAAACAGTTGTTTAATTCATGTTTTGTGGCTGGTTTCGGAGCGAGAAAGTTGAACGAAAGTCGTTCCAGTTCGTTCAGTTTGGCTTGTTCTCAAACTCGGTCAAATATCCTCACGAAATTCGATTTTCCTTTTTTTTTTTTTCTTCTTCTTCTTCTTCTTCTTCTTCCTTATTTAAATTTTCTTTTAATTCAGTCAACAGACTAAGGTGTGCAATTACATTCAAAAAGAACAGTTTTGTAATTAATTTGTTATGATAGTTTTAAAATATATCTGTTGATTGGGAATTTTACTATCTAATATCTGGAGTGAATATCACTCAAAATGTCTGTAGAGCACAGCGGGAGAGGTACACACCGGCATTTTGTTAGTACAACAGGCGCCAACATATGGATTATATTATGTGAAGACTTTTCTTAAATATGCACGATCAATAGCTGAGACACGCTAAACAACTTTATTATAGTCATTACGAATAGAGCAGTTTGTGTATGAGTGGGAAACGTACTGTTTATATCGTGACATCTAAATGGCTTCTTTTTTGAACCAATCAGAAATCGAGAAAACAGACACCATCCAATCACAGTGCTTGAATACAGAAGCCATTTAAGAGTCGCGGTACCGTATGTTTCCCACTAATGCGAAACTGCTCTACTATAAACCTAAATTGAAGTTACCAGAAAAAGATTTCTCTAAAAGGTCTAGACTCGGGGACTCCATTATTTTTTGACATTTCAGCTTTTGGGTAAACAGTAAGAGAAGGTTTTATTAGTTTTAAAGAATGAACCCCTCAGAGATATGGACGCTAAAATGTTTTACGGAAACAGGTGAACATTAGGTGAATATAAATGCGAATAATAAGGGAAATTTTTGAAATAAGAAATAAATAAAGTTGAAATTAGCTGAAGTCGAGTCGCAAATTAGGTGCGTAATTTTCTCTCATAAATGGCCGTTTTTATACTAGAGACGGCTAAGACGTCTAGATGACCTTAAACTCCTAAGACGTCGAAACTTTTAGTATAAAGTCGAGAAAAAATGAAGACGGCTCTGACGTCTAAAATTAAAAGCATCGAAACGATGCCCTTATCGTCGACCTTATTTTGCTAGAGGGCTTAGCCGTCCAGTGTAAAGACGAGACGACCAAAAACAGACGGCCTTACTAACATGACTGAACCGTATTGAAATATCGGTGGACAAACTGAATACAAAAAACATAGATTTTCCTCGTACTCAGAACCCACTCGTGAGATCTCACCAAAGGCCGTCTCGTCTTTATACTAAACGTCCTTAAAATTATACGTTAAGGTCATCTAGACGGCTTAGCCGTCTTCTAGTATAAAAACGGCCAATGTTCCCAGTACATCCCGGAAAAAACTAAATAAGCCATTGTAAGATCGTTTTAAGTGTGCCTATAAACAGATTACTGAACGGCTTTACCCTTAATTTAAAAATTACGTGAAATTTGGTCTCCTCAAAAAGTTATTTTATATTTTAATCTCCAAAATTATAAAATCTGAGTTTTCTCCTATTTAGTTCGATTCCTCTTTATGTGTTTTGGTGTAAAAAGCCTCAGGTTTCTTCTTTTCGGAATGTTTTTTGGCTGATAAATTTTTGTCGCGACAATAAATTATTTTGATAGGAATCATGAGTTCGATACTTCTACAAGTGTCACAAACCGTCCTTTGTCTTTTTATTATCATTGTTATTATTATTCCTTTTTAGTTTCTTTCGTTTAATATCCTTTTTTATTTGAAGCGCTTTTTATGAAGCAAAAGGTACTTTAACTGATTGCAAACTACAATTTCTATAGTGAATTGTAGTTTGCAATAAACTAGCTACTAAGAAAGGTGATTTACTGTCTTCTAGCCAAGGCGCCATATTTATTTTGACTCCAAGCTGTTCTTGGTGCTATTACGGGCAACAACATAATTCCAATATGGCGAGGATTGGATCTGCAGCTGTCATTCTTGTGCTACTCTTCTTCATGCTTCATGAGCCGGTTTGCACTCGAAAGAATCGTTGGGATCGTTTCAAAGTTTCATCGACAAACGGCAAAACTACCAAACGTTTGAAAAGAAGCCCTAACAGAATAGCACTAAAAACACAAAGAGAAAGCTACCATGACAGCGTTGAAAAGGTTTGTCTTTGAAGCGTGTGTATTTTGGTTTGTAATGTTGTGTTTTTGAGATACCTTATAGCTCAGACCAAACTGAAATAATGTCTTGAGTACCCGACCGGTTGAATGTAAAATAATCGGTAACCCATTTTTTTGGCTTGATAATTGTGCAAATTAAAATGTGTTAAAATGTGCTTGACTGGTTCGGTAAAGAAAGCCGAACCGTTAGATCAGCAGTATAAACTGAATAGAGACAAAAGAAGAAAACGTTCTGCCTCAAAATCGGCAATTTATCAGAAGTATCCTAAGCGAGATAACTTAATTTATAGACAACGTTCAAAAATGTCTACACATAGAAATTTAGTTCGATTACTCCTTTCTTGAAAAGAAAGACACAGCGCCATGTAAGCAGCATTTCTAGTCTCGAGTTGTTTGGGTTATTTTCTGGCTTCCGATACAGGTGTTTTTCATTTTGATGGAAAAAGAAGAAATTTTCACTAAAGACAATAATCATTTTTCGCAGATTTAAGCACAAAAACCATATGCACAATCTTTCAATTCAATTGAAATCTTTAAATTTAGCTTTTTCAAACGGCTTTGTTAGCAATATTAACGTGAATAAGCTATTCGCGAAGTCTTTGTCACATTTCAATTTAAAAATTAGTAGTGTCCCGAAGTCCTACGTCATGCAATGGTTTAATTGTCACAAAGGATTTGAAAGAGATGAAATTTCTTCTTGCATCAGCTAGAATAGAATCCTCTTTTCTTTTAGTTTGTTTGTTTGTTTGTTTTTTGTTGTTGTTGTTGTTGTTTTTTTTTTTTAGCTATTTTTTTGCAGTAACTTTAGGTTGACCAGGGAGGTGGTTAACCTAATTTAGGCGAATTTTCACTAATTATGGAAACTTACATTTGAATCTCGTAACGGTTAAGATCGCTTTCCATTTTTTTAAAACCGTTTTATTTATTTATTTATTTATTTTAGATAGTGTTTATCGGTTTAATCTTAAAAAATTTAGAAAGTATCGCGGTTAGTATACAGTAAAAGCATATCTGAAACCACACTTCAGTATCCCATGAACTCGAACTAACAGCTGACAGGGTTGAGCGAAAAGATAAGCACGGAAAGGATTGTTAGTCGAAACGTTCGGCCTTCCGCTCAGCTGGGGGGATTTGATAGTTCCGTAAATGAATTACCAAGTAGTGGACAGGCGCTAGTGAGCTAAACGTGAATGTAATTATTAGTTCTCCCAAGGGCTCTTTTCAGAACTAATTTACAATGAGTATGGAGGACTTGATTGGGCTGCAAGTTGCAGCTTACAATCATGGGTACGTAATTAGTGTTAGTACATTATGCCTCCAATGTATATTTTGTGGGCTGTTGAACCGGGAGACAATTCCCTACTCTTATTCGAATAGTTCAACAGGTTATTTAATGTCCCGCATGATACAGGTTAAAGAAGGGATGGGAAACTAAGGCTGCACCTTTTCCTCAGTTATTTTAAGACCCTGAGTGTTGGACCGGCCGGGACTCGAACCCCGAACTTCTGCTCAACAGACCGGCGCTTTTACCAACTGAGCTAACCGGGCGGCAGTTTTTAACCGTGATTCCGTGGCTTTTCTTCTGGGCTCTTCTAAGTCAATGTTGCTTAAGTTATGCAATTATGCAACATTTTGTACGATACTTTCATTCGAGCGATTCTCTTTCCTGTACGCCATATTGGTTTTCGCTCCCCTTTTGTTATACCGCTGCCCAACCAATACGGGCTCAAAATGTCCGATATTTCTTGCAATGACTGGTCGAACTGCCGTTGATCGTTGTGGAAGGAATAGGCCTTTTACATAATGGCGTTATTTTACTACCAAGCAAGGGCTTAGTGAGGGGGGAGGGGAAATTTATCATTTATTGTCAGAATTAGGCCTTTTTATCTCTTTGGGCAGCTTTTCTCCCAAAATTTGGAGAAATTTAGTGTCTCGCTACGCCACTGCTACCAAGACCAGGATGCTTTGCATTTCTTCTTTGTTATTCAGATTTTTATTCATTTATGGGAATAGAGTGCTTTTAGTCAAACTGTTCAATAGTTGACGTCACCTAAATTAGATATATAACTATTTTACTATTTTAGCTGACGTCACATAATTTGTAAAATCACGTGCTAACGCTCTGAAAATCAGGGGGGCGTAGCAGAATTCGGTTCTTCGGAAAGCTACATCGATCTAAGCAAACGAAAAATGTGAAAATAATCTATTTTCAACGGCGGAATACACCGAATGCCAACATGGCCGATCGCCTGGGGAGAGTTGCATCACATCGTGGCTACCGAGGATTCACTTTATTCACATCACAGAGATCGAGAACCGTCCAGATTTCGTGTACAGAAAATTGTGCAAACTTGTGAAAATTTTGCAATACAAGATATTGATTAGAAAATCAACAAATTTCGATTCTATAAAATTAAAATTTCAATTACTAGCAATGCCACTTGCGCTTATAAGCGCTATTTTAACCCATTCTCGACCCCAGAGATTTTTCGTCGAGCATGCGCAGTAAGAATGACAGGGCTCTGGGGTCGAGAATGATTTTAACCTTTCTCAAAAAGTTGCATGCGTGCGCATCCAGTATGTTAAGACCTGGGTTAAACATGAAAACGCGGTGGCTTCATTATAATTTCAATTTGGTGATATAGAACAGTCCAAATGTTTCTAACACAATAACTCCAGTTCAAGTCGACAGTTCAAGGATTTTTGAAGAAACGTTTATCAGTTTAGGTGGTCACGTGACTAAATGAGGTCAAAATTAGTTATCAAATATTCAATTCGATATGGGGTGATGAGGATGCTTTACTGAGCCACGGTTTTAGTACTATATTATTAAGGACATATAAACACATATAAAACTGCCCTCACAGGTTCACTTTCATTTCGCTTTCACTAGAGAAATAGAACGTTTTATTTACAAAACCAGGTCACATGACCTCTTTTGCCCATTATCCCCTATAAGGATCAAACTTTGTTCAGCTGTGAGTGAGGGCAGATTCTTGAACACAGCCTTAAAAGAAACTGAAAAGTGAGGCATTCTTAATTGTACAAGAAAAACTCACCACCCCGTTTGACATCAAAGTTTCGTTTTGAAAATGGCGGGAACGAAGGTCACGTGGCCATAAATTAACCAAACAATGGGGTCTGAAAAGTTAAGCACGTCAAGCTCTTTGAAATAATGCAGGTTTTGAAAAGTTTCGACTGTCTATAGTAGGTGCACGAAATAAGAAGATCGTTGCCTCGTTTTCATGCTATTCCCAGGCCTTAACATATAATTAAGTGTCTGGTTCCGAGGCTCGAACAAGTTTCTCGAATTTGTATGCGTGCGCATCCTTGAGGAAAAGTCTATTTCCTAAAATGGAAAAGGACGAAATAGTTTGGAATGGAGTTTTTACTAAAACTACTATTAACCAACCGTATCGTGACTCTTAAATGGCTTTAGTATTCAAGCATTGTGATTGTGATGTCCGGTTTTCTCGTTTTCTGATTGGCTTACAGCGGAAGCCATTTAAAGACACTGTACCGAACGTTTCCCATCAGCAGTTATACGAGAGAAAAAAAAACAGCTATTTATATTGTATTTATATATGGGATGTTTCATTTAAGCCACTTGAATAATCATGTCCATATAAGGCGGAACCGAGTATTTATCAAAATCTTCCTAATTAGCAATTCTTGGTTTTCACGTGACGTCACAGCCGCCATATTGGCGCACAGCTAACAAAAGATTTCTCATTAGCTTCTATTGTTATGTACAACCAACATGTCTGCCATCCTTTTGTTGTTTTATTCCCTGAGGAATGGGTGAAAACCAAGAATTGGTTTATCAGTTTCTATTTTAAAAGGCCAAATCATAATTTTTTTAAAATATATATTTACAGTGGATCTCAGGCCCGTAGCAGGGGGGAGGGGCCAAGGGGCCCGGGCCCCCTTAGATTTTTTCGAGGATAAAATTTTTGGAAATACAGCAAATAAAACAAATCGGAGTGAACAAAGAAATGACCGACAACACTGATCTGATCATCGCTGCTGGCACGTTTTTTGGGGGGAAAGGACAATAGAAAGGACATATTTGGTATACCCTGACGGGAACGCAGACGTCCTAATGCATGTGGCTAATATCAAGGTGTGGACCGATTTTAACAAACACAAGGGACAATTTTTTCTGACGTTTTCTACAGGGAATTTTCTGAGTCTAGTTTGCCAAGGAGTTTTGCCAAAAGAATTCCTTTTCCC
>JANTNT010226600.1:0-14943 GCA_024752375.1 Entacmaea quadricolor
ATGTTCTCTATAGAATAAATTTCCTTATCCCTAAAATTGATAGGCATAGCTTGTTTAAAAAGTGTCTAAATAATTTTTATAATGTTGTAATTTTCTGTGTTATGTATAGACGCTTCGAAATGACTCAATGTCAGCCTCGTTCAGGTGACAAAATTCATTAGGCGGCGGTAACCGTGAAATGGTCTATTGTGAGGATTTTGAATTTTTTAAAAATTTGCTTGTGTTGTGTCAAAAAATCAATTTCTCAAAAAAGAGTGTAGTGTAGAAGCTCAACCATTTACGATCTTAATGGTCTATTCATAATTTCACTTTTTGATTCATATATGAATATATTCCCTGTTACAGGCTGATTTTGCAGAAGTGGTATTTTGTGCTTTTGTTTGCAAATTTTCACTTAAGATTTTGGATGAATAGATTGTTATAATGGTGTCTTCTGCGTGCAAATTTGTTTCCTTTCTTCCTGTTTTGTGTCTAAAGGTGGTGTTACACGGAGCAACTTGCAACATCGATTCCGTGTAAAATAGTACCAAGGATGATTTTTCGCGCAATATTTCACTTGGCAACACATTGCGAGTTTTTGATCTGGCTTCAAAAACTCGCAACGCAAGATGATGAATTTTCAGCAAATCGATGCGTGTAACATGACCATCGGCAATTTGATGCGCAACACTGCTCATGCAAGGGAGACTTTTGTAAACAAACATTGTTAACAGCATGTGGACTGAGTACTAAAGCGATTGTTGTGCAAAAAGTTGTCCCCATGTAACATGTCGCAAAAAATCGACACACAAATGGCACAACAGCATTGCGAGGAAAATCGGCGTTGCAAGTTGCCCCGTGTAACACCACCTTAAGATATGATGAGCATTGTAAGACCACAAGTTACTATTTTCAAACCTCACATATCATCATCTAAATTTGATTTATTTGTATGGGATACGTGTGGATAGAATGGGAAATCCGCGATTGATAGGAAAATATCAGTCGGTCACCTCTTTTTGGTCAAAACGGTTTAGTTCTTCAATCTATTGCAAGCCTTAATTAGATTTCAGATATTCTCTTTTACACTGTATTTTATTGGCTGGTGTACGCAGTCATACTGTACCTTAGGCCAATAAGTTTCTTGGCTCGTAAGACAGTGTTCTTTGAATTCCTAATCAGACCCTGTTTAGCAGGCAGACCAACAACCTATGGGAGAAAATGCAAAAAATACAGAAATAAATGTAAACACTTCTCCTTTCTTTAAAAAAGTAAGATATACAGTTATAAACATGGTCATAACTATCAAAGATGTCCTAATCTCAACCCTACCTTCTCTTTACCGGCAAATGCAACGATCGCCGGTGTAACTCGCTCGCCGGAATCATTGTTCAAAATTTCTGTTTTTCCATCCTTAAAAGAAAATAAAATCATCAAGAAAAAATCTTATAAGATACTAGAGACATAAATAGTTTGCTGAGAAAGTTTTCCAAAACATCTAACCCTGCAAACAGCAACACATGCAGTTGTACAGCCAATGTGAACACCAACAGCAACTTTATCCGCCATGTTGGACGGGTTTAGTTATCGAGAATCTGGGCCTTAATCTTCTCGACTCAAATCCTCACGGTAAAAAAGTCTCACAGGGTGACCAAACTTATTCCCCTCTTCATCCTCACCGCTTTTGTCTTTGTTTTTGTGTTTGTTTGTTTGTTTGTTTGCTTTTTTTGTTTTGTTTTTAATTTTTTTTTTTTAATGTTTTTAATATACAGGCCCGTAGCAGTGGGTTTAACACTGGGGGGGAGGGGGTTGGGAAGCCAGAAACCAAAGGCAAAGATTTTTTGGGAGTACTAGTAAGTGCGGATAGAAAATTATTGGGGGTAGGGGACCCCTGGCCCATTCCCTTAATACGGCCTAGAATATATTATTAATCAAAATCTTTTCATCTTTTGAAGTGAGTGGAGCAATACTGAATTTACTACTCAAAACGAAATGAAAGCTGCTTATATCATTTTACGAAAAACGATCAAAATGAGATCCAAAAATGGCGGGTGACCAAACTCTAACTTTTTTGGTGAGCCTCTGTCACGTTCTATTACATTTTTCAAATCTCCGGCGCAGGGCCGTGCTCATAAAAATTGGGGGGGGGGAGCACACATAGTAAAATGGTTGAAAAATCTTAATTTTTAAATTTTTTCCTCTATACTTTTAAAATTGCCTAAATTTTTAGGGGGGCCACGTACCCCCCTCGCTGCACTACTGCCCCGGCGGGAAAAAAAGAAAGGTAAGACTTTGCTAGCACGGAAAATGGTACCAACAAGTTTTAAACTTCATTCGTGTTTATTATCCTCTCTGCGTTACCGACAACTCGCAACTACTCCCAACATTATGGCGTCACATTGGGGACAACACCACTACTCGAGTTTCATGGCGTCGTATATACCTTCTTTGCCTCGTACTTTGTTTTTCGTTGAGCACTTATTTCGGTCTCGGCGACATTTTCCGTTTGTGGACGGGACGACGAACGTAAAGCACCTTCATGAGCGGGGAAACGGAAAACATTGTGATTGGATGGCGCGGGTGTGTCTTCTCGCTTTCTGATTTAAAGTTCAGAGCGGAAGCCATTTAAGAGTCACGGTACCGTTCGTTTCTCACTAATACGAAAACTGTACTATAAGAATCCACGACGACGAACAGAAAACGAGGCGGAGATGAATGAGCGGCAAAGATAGGAACAACGCTATCCCGGGTAATATAGGCTTAAGATGAATCTAAGAGTCTGAATCAAAACAGATCCACAGAACTAGTCGATCTACCGTTTGCAAGTTTGATTATTTAATAGAAAGGTCATTAAAAAATATTAGAAGTTTTGCGTTGTGACGATTTGTTATAGCTTGCTTTTAACGTATTATTTTATCTAAATTTAGAAAAAATCAAGTATTCCAAGCGATGGCCGACTTTTTTTGTCAGACATCGACAAAACAATAGAGTATTGTATTGTACACAGCTGGGTTTAAGAAACGGCACCCCCCTCGAAAAATCCTGGATCCGCTAGTGCAAAACGTCAAGTATACAAGCTAAATTTGAAAACATTGGTTTCCATTTAACTAATAAATTTTATTAAGGAAACAAGTTAAATGACAGAAGCAGACAAGTATAATAACCAAATAAAAACTATTTTTAATTTTCTCTATTTACACTTTGGTTTTGATTTGAACCTTGAACCCTTTTCCATACTTATTGAACCTGTATAATTCATCATCTACTAAACGAAGGCGTATTGGACTGCGTCTTTTCTTCTTGGGAAACTCAAGTTCCTCGTCTTCTTCTTCATGTGGACTAACTTCTGTCTCCCAGGGCTCTGTTTTCTGAACAAATAACAAAGTACAATTAGTAAATATCTCCTTCCTTCCTTCCCTTTTTTGCTGGTTTCTTTCTAACAACTTCACTGAAAATAGATGGACATGGCAAAATGGTTGCAACAGAGAAGAAGTAAATCCCATAAAAGTATAAAGTTGTACCTCTGTATGCAAGAAATGAGGGCCACACATCTAATCATTAGGCCTTCTGCAACAGTTGGTCAAAATCTGCCATGCTGGATGGCAAAGGAATGTGAAAACCTTTAGAACAAAGCGACTTCAACCAGTCAACCTTGACTTTTCTTTGTTTTTGATGTCCCAGTGCGCAGTTTGCCATCCAGCAAGGCAGCTTTTGTACCATGTGACCAACTGTTGCAAAAGTTCTATAGATCAAGATTATCCTTTGTCAAAGGAACACTCACCCAGGCTTCGTGGTAAAGAACTGTTAATAAGTACAAAGCATAATCCTTGTTTTGTTTTCTTGTGGGACACCTAATTAAAAAAAGAATGAATGAATGAATGAATAAAAAAAGAAAGAAGGGGGAAAAAAGAAAAAGAAAGAAAGAAAGAAAGAAAGAAAGAAAGAAAGAAAGAAAGAAAGAAAGAAAGAAAGAAAGAAAAAGAAAAGAAAGAGAGAACTATCACATCATATAATTTGAATTTTCTATGAACTAATGCATGTATTTGTTGGAACATTGGAATTAACTTATAAATATATAACTATGTATAAATTCTTAATTTATAATAATGTATTTATTAATTCATTTCCATACACATCAATGTGCTTTGCATTTCATATTTCTCACCATAAAATGTCAAAACCACAAACTGCCTTATGCCCTTAAACCCCTTACACACATCTTACCCCTTTATTTCAAACCCCCTTCCTTTAATCCATTTTTTTGAGACCCCAATTTTCCTCCAGAAATTAACCTCCCCCAAGTCATAAAAAGTCATAAATATTCAACAGTCCCTGACTTACTTGTCTGTGACTATAGTAAGTATGTCTGTTTCTGGGTCATATCTTGCACCTACAAGATCAATTAACTTTTTTCTTGCATGTTCATCAAGAATCAAATCTTTCAAGCAAATCTATAAATCAAAACAAAGTGGTATTCAGTCAGGCATATTGAGAGAATCCTATTGCCAATTAAATCTCCTAGTTTGTTTATTTATCAAGTCCTTGACTCAACTTAAATTTAATGGTTACTTAGCAAATCTGGAAAAAGTCAATTAGTTACAGTCGCTTTCACAAAACTATTCCCTACGCGATTCCAAAGTTCATTTGGAAATTGGTGAATTCCTTGGCGAACTTCAAGATGAACTTGCGAAGTTTGTTGTGACCCAACTTTGCTACTTGACCATGAGTAATCCATTTACTAGACAAGAGCTATTCCATTAGAAATAAGTAACAGAATTGTAGAACTTTGGAACAGGGAACAGAGCTCTGCAGAAATAGCTGTGGGTTTAAACAAGGGAATGTTGATATTGGCAACTGCGCTGAGGTAATCGACTAATGAGTAAAAAAAAAGGCTCACAATGTGAATCTAATGAATTTGAAAATATCTGCAATGTGTTCTATAGCAAGTGAGCTGTTGAAGTTGTGAGTACAAGCCAGCTGGGTCGAAAAGTGTAGGAGTTATTGAGTCAAACATGCATGTTTCCGAAACATCTAAATATTGATCAATTTGGCATGACAAAATGAAAGAGAAATATTTACTGGATTAGCAGCAGAATATTTGTGATAAAATATGTACGACTTAATTATTTCTTGAATTTTTTAAAAAGATTTGGTGCAGTACATGTACTTGAGTGTTCAGTGAATCTGTTGATTTCAACAACATTCCATTGTTCGATGAACTTCTAATATTGACCATGGAATGGTGTAACACGGAATAGCTCTTCCTTGTCTAGTAGATGAATTCACCAACTTCCGAACAAACTTCGGAATCGCATAGGGAAAAGTTTTGTGAAAGTGACTCTAAATACCTGAAGTTTGACTTTACGAGAACCGGGATGATAGAGTGATGGACCAGCAAAAAGATAATTTCTAGTTGTAATTTTGAGAGGTCTGGATAAAAGATCAACCCTTGAGGGCCATTCCTTGCAGAGAGCTAAAGACAAAATCCAAATTCAAAAATACAGTCAGTATATTGTGTACATTGTAGCTTGTACATTTATGTATAACATTAGCACTCTTCCTTCCTACTTTTAATTTTTTACATCATTTTTCTTTTTATGTAAAACTGTACATGAATGTATAATTAGTTACACATGTACAATTTTTAGAGTGGCATTCCATGGGACATCCCATGCGTCACTTGTTTTTTCTCCATGAACAAATGAGCCTTTAGGGTAGTGTGCATACAAAGAAAACTACAAGAGAAAAGTAGGATGTTCCATGGTGTGCCATGAACAAGCATTGTACATGTATAACTATTTACCAGCCACACCATTGAAAATAGCATAGAATACCGACACAGAGTGGAATACTGATGAATATAGAATGGCGTTTGTGCATTCTAATTGGCTGCATTTTCTATGGTGCTGGATAAATTTGTGTACAATATGTGAATAAGACAACTTACGTTTGAGTGCTTCACAATGTCGTTGTATTGCTGGAGGACTCAGATGAAAGAAATTTGTAACCTTTTCAGATAAAGGGAATTTTTTATTATAATTTATACGTGCAGTTTTTAACAACAGTTATCTTGAGAAGAAGTACATATTGAGAAAAGTAATATTATATAAATTATTTAATTATATCAAATAACCAGTACTCCTTTTTTTCAAAAAAAAAAAATCAATAAAATTCCTCAAGAGCAGCTGATTATTATAGCCAATAAAGAATTAATTTAAGCTTACTGAAAATTTTGGTTCTAAAATCAAGGATTTTTACAAAAATTGTAAATGTGCAATCAACATGTAAGCCTTTTAGGCCAAAAGAAATGTGTATGTTTCAGGTTGGGTGACAACCCCCAATTTTTTTGTGCAGATCCTTAAACCACAAAATTATTTATAACCTCATTGCAATTTATCTGTAATTTTTACTGTAATTTAGAAAATTGAGGAAAAGAAAGCACCAAATGATCCTATTACATGAATTTTGTTCCTGCAACATGGAATATTTCTTTTTTGATCTGGTTTATCAAGATGAAAGATGAAAGCTTAAGAAAGCTACATGTATATACATGTGCTTGGGTTGTCTAGTATTATAAGCAATATCCCCAGCCACCACATTAAAGTGCAACCTGAAGAACCATGGCATTAAAAATATTTTAGGAATGCACTCTGATGAGCCAAGGTTAGGTGGATGCATGTTTCTGATTGGTCAAAGAACAATATAAACCCTCATGTAGACATTTAACTTATTTATTAGAAAGATAAAAACCAAAGCTAAACAAACAATCTGACTATGTAGGGGCAAAGGTCTTTGTGTAATTAGCTTCTTTATGAATTCCCTTAGGACATTACTTGTAAATATTAGTATGCCATGATTGCATTAATTATAATCATTTTGAAATGACATCCAGTGAGAGATTGAAATGTCAAAAACTCTCAATGCTTTCTTTCTTAGTTAAACAAATAATATAAACATCCCTTAAATATCTCTTGGTGCCCAGAGTTCTTCAGGTCATACTGTAACACCCACCTTTATTAGTTCAATGTTTCCCATTGTTCTGTTTGGCTTTTTGTCTATTCTATTATGCTTTGGTCTTCCCATTCTAAAGAACACTGGGATTACTGATGGATTGAATGACTGTGCACCTGAGAACACAGATGGCCAGTCTGTTGTGTCTGGGACCATCTTTATTGCTCTGGAGGGATTCTGAAATGTATATTAACCCTTTCACTACTAGAGTGACCAAAAGTGGCCACCTGGAAATGTGACATTTTTCCTAGAGTGGCCAAAAGCGGCCATCAAAAAGAAGAAATAATGCACACATAAATATGCTCCAGGAAGAGCATGGAGTGAACTCCTTTGGCCCCCAGTAGTGAAAGGGTTAAAAACTACATCTGATGACAATGGAAAGAAAAGATAAATAAATTAAGTAAACTGAACAACTCAATTATTATGGTACCAGAGCTGAGGAATGAGCCCAAACATCCAGCTTGGAACCAGAGGTAACATTTTACCTTGCTATATAATTATATACAGGTTTTTCAATAGAAAGAAAAGTAGGAGGGATAATTTGTAAAGTAGCCGGAGAAAGTATTGTGGCATTTATAAGGTAACAGGCAAATATTTTTCAAATGATTTCAAAAATAACCAGTGATTGAATAACTGACAATAGGTGAAAATCGCCGGCTACCAGCTACTATTGAGAACCCTGTATATATTCAAACCATTTATGGCACTACACCCAAATGTTTTAAAGTTTTTAAGTCTAGGTCTTGCTCACTTTCTTTTGTTAACATATTTGGAGTGTTAATAACATTACTTTCCCTAACATTACTTTATGTAAAGAGGTGCCTTAGGCAGTGACACAGGAACCCCAAGTAATTGTTATTTTGCATATCTAGAGGCAATGATTCCTGTGTCATTGCTTCTATATACAAGGTGTCCTTATGTACAAGGAAGAGCCCCTGTCTGAGAGTTCATAATTTATGGGGAAAGGAGCTATGGGGATTTGGAGTGGGCCATCAATTTTCATCTCAAGCAATTAGGGGGTCGTCAAAAATATTCTTCCAATTCAAAGTCTGTACTATAAAATGGTGCAATCAAGTTTTTACTAAATAAAAATGTACATGTGCATTTTGGGGGGGGCATGCAAAAACATCAGGTTTGTTCTGGGAGAGGCCATTAAGAAAATTATGAACGCTCTCTTACCAACCGTGGTCGTCTTCATACAACATTTAGCTTAACTATCGAATACCCTGCAAATGATATTCATGATATTCATCCTATTGTCTTTCCATTGTGTTATGCGTCGTTCTCAAAGAAATCGACTTCCTGAATATCATTTGCAGGGTATTCGATAGTTAGTCCAACATTATTTTGGTGAAAGCCATCGAGAAGACATGATATTCACACAATTATGTACTTACACTAGCGACTTTACGTCCTGATGCATTTCTTCCTTGTCTGTTTTTTTCTGTATAAAGAAATGTGCCAACTTAAAACCTTATCTCACAAGCTAGAGTTCACAGTATTCACAAGCTAGAGCATGTGCAGGCGACCCCGAGGTGACACAATTTTCCTACCTCTTTGATTTGATACTCTATTCCCGGGTCTGTTACTCCTCATCATCGACGAAGCAGCCTTTCCAACAAATGTAGCATAAGAACAGCAAGGTAAGGCTCTATAAAAACATCCATTTACAACTCCAAGACAACCAGGAAAGCCAACAAAAAAGAGATTCTGTAAAGATATTTTACCAGCAGAAACGGCCGCCATCTTGAATTAACCACTAGAACCAGGCTATCTGTGCCAACATCGAATCGAGGGGGATATCACAGGCAACCCAGGCTCTAAATTAGACATTTTCTAAAAATTAAGAAAACGATTTTAATTTTAAATGAGAAAAATTGATTCAAACAAACTACATTGTAACTTTAGCCTGTTAAAGTTGTATTTTTTTGGTTTATCAAACCACAGAGATAGTATATTTGAACATGATTTGAATCAATGTTTCTCATTTTAGATCATTTTTATAATTTTAGAAAATCTCTAAATTAGAGCCTGGGTTTCCTGTGGTGATATTGATAGCGAGGCTGTCAGTTCGGAAGAAGAAGAAATAAGAAATCATGGCGGACGTTGACAAATGGATAGACATTGCGAAAGAATGCGAATATCTTCCCGAAAACGACCTGAAGGTAGAATTTCTCTAGCTTTTCCAAAAGTCCAATGGTGAAAGATGTCTAAACTAACGTTGGTGTTTGAATTTAGATTAAATTCATGTTATTATTCTGCAGAAACTTTGTGACCTCGTTTGTGAATTGTTGCTTGAAGAGTCGAATGTTCAACCTGTTTCAACTCCTGTCACTGTTTGTGGAGATATTCATGGACAAGTGAGTATTCTTTCTATCAGGGCAAGATGTTGCCCAGCAATATACATTTCCTTGTAAAACAAGCGTTCACTCGTGCCTGATGTACTTTTGGACGTGAGATCTATGTGCGTAATTTTTGAACATAATTGTACAACACTTGCATTTTTCTAACACTGTAAATAAAGTTGGAGAAAAAAACTTTTAAGAAGTTTTGTAGTAATTGAGAGGTTACAGATAAATATTGGATCCAGGAAAAATTTTGACAGCTTATCTTTGGTTTCTTAATAAGTAGGAATTCAGGACTTTATTCTACGTGATTTTGAATATCAAGACCTCCGTAAGATTTATAGACTGTGAAAACTATATATCCGTGATCCATGATTCACTATTTTTTTGTCCCGTGAGCCATGCTCAAGACCCACATTGTACAACCCTCTTTTGTAGCAGCACCCTCGTCTCTGTTAAGACAACATGGTGTTACATGTACACTTCAATCCCCACCTGTAACCTTATCACTCTAATTTATCAATTTGACGGTCTTATTTGTTTTTCCACAAGCTAATCGGTTTCTGTAATAAATTCTTTGTTTTAAGGTCTGTACATTTCTCTTTTTCGGTTTCATTCTTTTACTTTACTAGCTTTTACTTGCTTTAACTCAACTTAGTTTACTGATCAAACCACTTTGCGTCACTCAAATGAAACATTCAGACAATCAAAGGTTGGCGAAGGTTGCTCTTAAAATTGTTGGACTTGTACACCTGACTAGTAAGCACGTGAATCGACCCTTAATTTAGTTCTTTATCATTTTGCTATCTTTTTGAAATAATTCGGTATCTAACATGTTTCTCTTAGTCATTTTCTTTATATAATGAACCCAAGGAGCTTTGTAGACTACATGTAACTTACCAGCTGTCCAGTGCACGCACAAACTAACCAATTACAGCGCATTTTGATGTTCAGTGAGTTGGCCCTCATTCCAGTTCTTTTTCACACAAACACATGCGGTCCAGGCAAAATATTTTAGTTTCTCTTCAAATTCCGCTATGGGAATCGACAAAAGTCTATTATTATTACATCCACAACTTTCTTACCTAATTATGGCATTTATTTTATTCACTGCTTGGAAATTAAAAAATTTTAAAAAGCCTGAGATGAGGGCCTTAATTTAGTTCTTTATCATTTTGCTATCTTTTTGAAATAATTCAGTATCTAACATGTTTCTCTTAGTCATTTTCTTTATATAATGAACCCAAGGAGCTTTGTAGACTACATGTAACTTACTAGCTGTCCGGTGCACGCACAAACTAACCAATTACAGCGCATTTTGATGTTCAGTGAGTTGGCCCTCATTCCAGTTCTTTTTCACACAAACACATGCGGTCCAGGCAAAATATTTTAGTTTCTCTTCAGATTCTGCTATGGGAATCGACAAAAGTCTATTATCATTACATCCACAACTTTCTTACCTAATTATGGCATTTATTTTATTCACTGCTTGGAAATTAAAAAATTTTTAAAAGCCTGAGATGAGGGCCGCCTCATTTTCAACAACAATCCTTTGCGCACTTTCTTTTTCAGACAGCTGGTAGAGTGAAAAGTGGTGTCTTGTTGACTCTGCTACTCCAACGAACAGCAAGCAAAACATGTTCCTTGCACTCTGATTTATTCACTTAAGCAGTTGGTCATTATTACATCTCGCAATGTACCTTTTGCTTACAACCATTTGTGAGCTTCCGTGAGGCATGACGCGACAACTAGGTTTCAAAAAGTTTGTGTGCCAGAAGTTTGTCAATCAAAACTTTTTGTTTGACCAATAAAACTTCAAGGGCATGGCATAAACTTTTATCTTTCCTGTGTGAGCTATTTTTGTCCATTATTTTTAGTGGCTTTTAGTAAGAAATGATGGAAATGGAGAAAGTACTGGGAACTGTTGATTTTCACAAACAATACGTTTTGGGCTTGAATTCGAAATCACCTGGTTTTGGCCATCAATGAAATAACTTTTTTGCAAAAAAATGGCACTTATCTAAAATAGGAGAAATAATGTTTTTCTAGACCATTAATCTTGTTCCCAGTATTTTGATTGATAGCTTGTCGAGATGTTAATTTGGAAATGAGACATTGAGCTTCAAGGGTTGCAATTGCAATTAAAATACAAAATGCAATTTTAAGACCAATAAAACATCATATTTTTTAATTCATTGATTACCTGAAATTTGTAGCTTACTCTAGTTTTTCTTTCTTGGTTTAGTTTTATGATCTGGAAGAGTTATTCAGAACTGGAGGACAAGTTCCTGACACATCTTATATTTTCATGGTATGTTTTGTATTCATCAACAATTGTCTCCAACCTGAGATATAAAAGAGTATATGCAAAGGATTGATGGATGGGTTGTAGGTAATTTAAAACACCATGGGATTGAATAAAAAATGAAGTAAAGTAGAAACCCATCCATACAACCCATCCATCTATTCTATGCATTATACACCAACGCAGCTCAAGCTATATTAATCACTAGTTTTCTTTAGTAATGTCCAAAGGATAATAGGTCATTTGCATCATATTATTGTTAACGTTTGCCATGTCAGCAAACTACAAACAAAAGATCTTAGCACAGTAATTTATAATAATTAGCTCATTTTATGTGCATAAATTGTATTAGTGTGTAAGTGATGTGTCAAGAGGTATGTGTGACTGTGTCACTTCGGTTCTGTCCACAAATGTTAACCTTATTACTTTTTTCCCACATGTTCACATTTTACTATCGCCATACCAGCTAAATCCCTATAAATTTTCTTATTTATATTTCTATTGCATCATGAGAAAAGAAAGACAATTGGTTCTAATTACATGTAACTGACAAATGAAGGGGCCGGATTCTGGTAGTTGTAGTTTTTAGCATAAAAACAGCCAATTGACAACTTTGGTTCACTGGTCAAACACAAAGCATTTAGGTGAGGCTCATTTGAAAGGATTATTCCAATGCGAACCTTGAAACCTCATTTGGATGCTTCAAATGTGTTTGATCAATGAACTGATGTACATGTATGGAAAGTGGCCAATAGGTCCTTTGCATCTAGCAATCATGTGATTGTACTGGATTGAAAAAAATTTTCTTTAGTTCAATGTTTTAAAAAAAAATTGCACAAAGTTCATAAGGCTGTCTCCAAACCTGATTAAAAATAGTATTTTATATCTTGAAGCAATCACCAATCTCAAAATACAGTATAGTTTAAAGTTTGTTTGCTCTCCAGTAGAACCTGTCCCATGGGATCAAGAGCTGAATTCATTTGTTATTAGTGATAATATTATATCAGCACTTGACTGTTAGCTGCAAAGGGCCTGTATTGGTGAAACATCCAGCCATATAACCTTGGCTTTAGAAAGTCAGATTTGTATAATTTATACAATTCATGTAAACATTTGTGGTATCAATAGAGGACATTACACGGTGGCACAAAGATTTGAAGTTTATCTTAGAGTTGTGAAAATAATATTTCATGAGTGAGTGCAGCAAAAAAGTTAAATAATAATATATTTATTGTAATAAATGTAATATTGATTTCAACAAGGGAAGATAATCTTCATATCTTCAAGCCAAT
Organism: Entacmaea quadricolor; assembly: GCA_024752375.1. NCBI lineage: Eukaryota > Metazoa > Cnidaria > Anthozoa > Actiniaria > Actiniidae > Entacmaea > Entacmaea quadricolor. Next base: position 12,933 of record JANTNT010226600.1, read on the forward strand.
GTGTAGTTTTCTTTTTATTTTATAGACACACTCACTTACAAACTTTTTTGGTTAGTTTTTTGCAAAAGAAGCATCATCAATATCCTCACTAGTGAAGATATGGCAAATATGTCACTGGTATCCCGGATGTAGTTTCACATGAAATTTACAAGTGGCATATTTCCCATTAAAACACCCACGTCTATATACATGTAACCCCTGGGTTGCCCAATATATTCTCTTTTACTCCGATGAAGGACTAACGTCCAAAACGTCAGTTAAGTAAACTCGTTTTTTCTTCACGGTGTTTCAAATTACCTACAACTCATCCATCATTTCTATGTATTATACACCAACGCAGCTCATACTAGATTAATCACTAGTTTTCTTTTATATACATGTAATAAATTGTCTTATTTCATGTATTTGTTTTTCAGGGAGACTTTGTTGATAGAGGATACTACAGTCTTGAGACATTCACCAGACTTCTCACATTAAAAGCAAAGTAGGTTAAATATCCATAACAGTGTTGAGTGGCTTGTATTCCATTTACCGGTAACTTGTTTTTATAATTCAATATAACAAAAATATGACAAGGTACTTTGATACATCAGCAACTCTTGTAATTCAGGTGTTACAGGTACAACACTCTGACCTATCTTTGTTACATGTAACTAGATACAGGAAAATCACATGATTAGACCAAAAAAAAGTGTTTGTTGTATCATGACCAAAGGAAATTGGGATTGGTACATTTTACATCATTTTTTCCCCATTTGATTTGAATTAAGATACAGTCAAAAGTACAGGTAAAATTGCAGTAAATTTTAAAAAATATCAGTAATGTTAAAAACACATTAAAAATTTGGGTTGGACTTAATGGGAAACATACGTTTTTGATGTTAATTTTAACCAATGAATTTCTTGGATTTTGTAGCTGCCATGCATGTTGGTGCACAGCTAACAAAAAAACTTCTCACTTTCCTCTTAAAATTGTTATGAACACCAACATGGCTGCCATGCCTAATTGTTATTTCCTGATCAAGGAATGGGTGAAAACCAAAAATAGTGTATGATGTACAACAAATCAAAATATGCCCATCACTTTATTTTCATAATTTTCAAAATTCACTTTTCAAGTAAGTACTAGATGGCATCAACAAAGTAAGAAAGATTTAGTTAAAAGTATGAAGTTCTTGAAGAGTTATGAGGATTAAAAAACTATGAAAATCACCAGAACGAGGCTAGCCAGTCGTCAGTCAACAGAACACATACAAATCTCTGTAATTTTGATTCCTAATAACTTCGCTGAAATTTTAGGTATAATTATGTATCTTTCCAGAAGTACAATTCATATTTCTGCCTGCTCTTACTGATGCCAATGGTTATTTTTTGAAATAGTTTTTATTTCTAAAAGTCATTGGCAGCCATATTTTGATAAGGTCTATTTGAATATTAAAATTATTTCCATATCTGATGGTACAGTAAACACCTCTCCATTGTCTTGATAATCAATGATTTGATTGTAGGTGGCCTGATCGTATAACTTTGTTAAGAGGTAACCATGAAAGCAGACAAATTACACAGGTGTATGGGTTTTATGGTAAGTAATGGTATGGAAACCCAAAATCATTTATTGTAAGGGCTCAGGTCTATACTTGTACATGATGCAATGTTGCCAGTGATGTTTGCATGCAAAGAGGTATACTAAATAAGTACTGTGCATCCACCTCTGAGATGTTGCATGGAATTACGATCGTTTCGCCTACGGATTGTTTCGCCTACTGAAGTTCGCCTACTCGTTTCACCTACGCATCATTTCGCCTACGTAATTTCGCTTATTAAGTTCAAATACCTATCAAATAATTTTTTCAATATATTTTGAAATAGTTTGTGACAATAAATAAACCAAACAAGTGAAAAATGCGAATGCTGCTGGGTAAACTAAGAAACCGTTACGAATGAGTCAAGAAACTTCAGACGCGAACGAGTTGTTGTGTGACAACAGTCAAACTATCGTCAAACCGTCTGA
>JANTNT010226711.1:0-14938 GCA_024752375.1 Entacmaea quadricolor
TCATCATCATCATCATCATCATCATCATCATCATCATCATCATCATCATCATCATCATCATCATCATCATCATCCATATCACTATCACTGGCAGAAAATATCATCTTTATATAACTATTAAGACCACATCATATATATCAATATGGCTTAAATGCTCAGCATACCAAGCTGTTTTTCTTTTTCTGTTTTTCCTAGTTCTCCTGGATAAGAAATGATAAAGGAGACTTCTTTATATCAGTTTTGTTTATGTCTGAGTTCAGCACACCTTTTCTATCCATGAGAGCAATATTAGCAAAGGTAAGAAAAATGGCAAAAGCAGTATAGATTACCTTCATTCTACTCTAACCATGAACACTCAAGTTATTTAATTGTTATACAATCAGATAACAAATCAAAAGCAGAATTCAAGTTCATGAATTCAAAGTTCTTACTAATTTAATCATCCTTCAAATTATATTACTACTGGTGTATTAACTTGAATTCTGTTGTTTCCGATTTGTTATCTGATTGGTTAATGAACTTAAGTGACAATGGATAAAGTAAAATAACACTAATTATAATTCTATTTTGGCTATTTTTTGGCTATTTTTCCCTTCTTGGATGAGAATTGACAAGACTTATCTTAGTGAGATTGAGAGGTAGAAATGCAACAACCTTCCTTTTCCTTTTCATTTCCTTTTCATTTTCCTTTTCCTGTCTCTTTTCTTCCTTTTTATCACCACTGTTTTTCTTTGTTCTTACAATCTTGGGCAACCCAAGTATAATCTAGCTGTGGATTTAAAAAGGTGATCAAGCTTCAGTCTTTTTAACATAAGGCCATGGCTTCAAATCCCTGTGGCCATGCAGACCTTATTAAATATATACTGAAGATCTTGAAATAATTGAAAGTAAGATGCTTCATTTTCTATCACATCTGCATATGCCCTGGCTAGACCTTAACATGGCTGGGATTGCTACATGTCAAATGGTAGTCAGTTCTGTCTCCAACCAGGGAGAATTTAAACCACGGGGGCCTGTGGAGGATTGGCATTATGGAATGATAAATGAAAAAGTACCTGCTTGTTTCCTGGTGTAGTTTTACCCAAAAGGTACCATCCCATGGTAAGGGACCAGTCATTATTTACCAGGAGGGGGACTGGTACAAATAGAGGGGGGCTAGCATTTTTTATGCTTCTCAAAGGATGGGGCTGAGAGAGACAAAGAGCACTAGGGGGAGGGTCCAGAAATTTTGTGCAAGTGAAAATCAAAATGCAACAAATCCCCCTCCCAGTTAATAATGACAGGTTCTTAACAAATTTAATTTTTAATGGTATTAAAGACACAATCTTTGAACAAATTCATTTTGGAAAGTTTATGAGGGCCTTGTGGAAAACATTAACTGAAGAACACCCTAAAAGTTACCAGCTCAGTCTCTGGTGGTATTCAATAAAATTTGAGATAGTCCCTAAAAGGTACCAGTTCAGTCTCTGGTAGTCCACTAAAATTTGAGACACTCTAAAAGGTACCAGATGCTGATTTTAACCCCAGTATAAGGTATGACAAGCATCTTCATCCTATTCTGATTGGAGTCCCCCCCTTGGGCTGGGGGTGCATGATTTTATCAATTTCTTGCATTGACTGTCAGGTACGTTCTACCCTCTCTAACTATAGTTGACATATAATTGGCACAATGTCGTCATGGCCTGGTCTGGTGTTTTAAATTTAATTTTAATACATTTTAACTTTTAATCTTATTCCTCTCTTAAAGCTTGGAAAAAAGAACTCTCCATTGTACATCATAAATGGTCTTTTACTAGCTATAGTGTTCTTTATTTTTCGAGTGCTGGTCTATCCCTACCTGTACTGGAAGTATGCAAACTACAAGAACATTGGCTATCTTGAAGTTCCATTTTCAATTCCTTTTTGTTGCAATTTTGCATGTTTTCTTCTGATGAGCCTTCAAATTAATTGGTCCTACATTATTCTAAAAGGATGCTTCAAATACTTGCAACGTGGTGAGCAAGCAAAGAAAAGAGAGGAACTAGTACTACATGTATCTAATGGTAGCACACACCATACTGAACTTAATACGTATACCTCTCCTAATAATTTACTAATTGATTCTCATTCTCAAAAGCAAGATTGAGGTATACATTATTACAAAATAATTATTATAGAATTGACATAATTATTGTTGTACTGAAGTGCAGCCAACTGAGCTTATATCCTTTGTAGTGAATTCTGTACAGCTGCAGTTCCCTAATTAGATCTTTACGTAACAACTCAGATCTAGACTCTGCTCTGATCGTGAGAATAGCTGACTGTGAAGCAAATTTGACTGAGTTATTTTTTGTTAAGAGTCTGCTAGCTTTTCTGAAAATTACCTTGAAGTTCTTATTGAAGCTCTTTCTCAAGGCTGTACTTTTATGTTACTAGTTAAGGTACTGTCTAATTGAATCATGAACTTTCAGAGAAATATGTATATATATAATCACAAATTCAATGCAATTTTCAAAACTTTTTAAAAAATAAATTTCTGCTTCAAAAAATTTGAATTTTTTACTTAGAAATAAACAAAATTTGTTTTGTAAGTTCATAACATTCAAAACTTACAGTTTTATATTGTTATTATTCAATTAATTCCTTAAACTCTTTAATATTACTCGATCTGTAAATAAGATTAGACCTAAAATATTTATAAATAATTTGAGTGGAATTTCTTAATCCCTCTCATAAAAAAGATATTTGAATTTAACTTAAGGTCCACTGTAATATGGGGAACAAATTTGTGCAACAATATGAGCTTCTGATTCATGGAAAAAAGAAAATTGTTGCCTGTAATTAATGTGAACAGCAAATCACTCTGCAACTTGTAACTCATTATTGCACAACAAGGTGCATAAATTTTTTGCCTGTATAACCGCACCTTTATATTTGTTGTTTATACATATTTATTGCATGCCTAATCGAGTCCTGATCAGTTAAAAGAGAGAAATTTGATAAGTGGTTGTCAGAGCACTCACTGTCGGAACTCTGTGAATACTGCAGGATTTCCAGGTTAATTTTTTAAAAATTCTGCTAAGAATAATTATAATTGTAATTTTTTATTGAACAAGCTATGCAAGCTCAATCCAGGTAAAATAAATAATAAAAATAAATAGAATTTACAAGAAAAACGAGCGATAAAAAATTATTACAACGTTTCGTTGAAAAATAAATAGCCCATTTTTATAGAGCTAGGGTATAGACGTATTAACCCATTGAGTTATCTAACATACGGCCCTCTGATTCTAGATCGAATTAGAATTTGGAAATGTTGATTTTTGTGGAGGGAGGAAAACCGGAGAACCCGGAGAAAAACCCTCCAAGCAAGGGAGAGAACCAACAAACAAACAACTCTACTCACATATGAGGCCGAGCCGACTCGAACCTGGGTCATATTGGTGAGAGGCTAGAGGTACTAGTCAGAGATGTTTACTTTTGCCTTCATGATTATTTGTTAAGGAGCTAAAACGCTGCCACAAATTTGTAAAACTTGGCTTTCCAACATTGTTGCATAATTTGCAAGTTGCATGGTGAATGTTGCTTTTTTATGTATTAACACTCAGTGTACAACAAATATTTTTTGTTGAAATTGTGAAGTAGAAGCTCTTTCTACCTTCGGCAATGATGTGTAGTGAGAAACATTCAGTCTGCAAATTGCAACTCAAAAATGTTGTATGACAAGTCCTCAAATTCAATGTCCATATTACCAGACTTTAATGTCATTAAAATTTATACCAAAGAACTTGACTTGCATCCCTTAATTTATCTGGATTGATCTTGTTCTCAATTAAATTTCAATGTGCACACTCCATATTTGAAATTAATAATTTATTAATAGTAACTTGCCAATAAGTTATTTGTTAAAGAATTGATCACAGATTTACAATCATGATACATCTTTTAAAAAGTTTTTCAGGACAGGCAGGTTCCAATGTACTGGTAATTATATTTGCAGGCCTGAAAATACAATAATTTGTCCAAATTCTTAAAGTGAAATTAAAATTTAGAGTGCCAACAGTATGTAAAGGGTGGCAAATGGTGCTCAGAAATTAAAGAGTCTCACCAAAATTTAACTGGTTCCCTAGCTAATTCTCAGATTTTTTGGACGGTTAACTCAGTCTCATTTTATTTATCAACAATCTTTTTCATGAAATCTAAATTAGCATATCTCAGAGACTTGTGTTTTTGTACAAATTGGATGAATTTGTTTGTTGTGCTTTGTTTAACAGCAGAACCTTAGCACAAATAGTTTTTTTTTCAAATATCAGGCTTGGTTAATGGCTGAAGAATGTCTGAGGTTTGGATTAAAAATTGGGAGAAAGTCTCGGCCTTGTATTTAGATACCATAGTCACAGCGTCTTGCTGATTCTCCATTTTTCCATTCATCACCCCTTATGTTTATTTTCAATCTGACAAATGAGGTGGTGGGATTTAATGTAACTTAAGACCTTTAAAAGAAACATTTATGTGAAGATTACCTAAGCTTATCGACCATATATAACCATTTAGTCATAGCAGCTGGAGTCAAAATAAGATGTCCCATTTGGTGAAGATTAACTGCTTTTTGCAGGTGCAAAAATATCCATCATTTTTGTTCAGTTGTAGATTCCAAAGTGAATTTTGAGCCAAGCTGAATTTTTTTTATCCAGATATTAAAATCTTGTGGTTTCAGTGAAAAAGGAGAATCATTGAAACCCCTCCACCTCCCTTTACAAAAACAAATTAACAAATATTTATGGTACTGCAGTATTTCTTTTATTCAATTAAAATTTTAAAAGCAATTTATCAGAATTTTGTATATTTAAATAAAAATAAATGTTGATAGATTAATTTGCATATATTAAAGTGCGAATTGATCAACCACATATTTTTCTTGTAAAGGGCTAGCTAGCCATTTCAATAAAACTACTTCGTTGCAAGGTGTCGCAGAGTTTCCAAGCATTCCAACTACTAATTTTCTCTTTCAGGGGATCATCTGGCTCAGTAAAACCTCCACTTCATCTCCAAAGGGGAATTAATGGGTGAGCAGACTGATGGGAAAATATTTGGCTGGAGGTCATGAGGTACAGAGTCTTAATGACCCTAGCTAGATCAATTAGGTCTGTACAAACCATTGCTAGGGGGTGTTCAATGCTTCAAACAAACCCCATCTCTCTCCCCCTCTTACCCTCTTATAAGCCAGAGCCAGCTATTGAAGTATTTTAATAAAATAATCGATATTGGCAAAAAAAGGAGCCCCCTTTTTAGGCTCCTAGCAATGTCCTTTTACATCACAATGGAATGAGTGTCCTTGTTTTCAGAAGAATGTTTTTGCCAGAAAACAGATTTTCAGAAAATCCTTGTCAAATTTTGATTGCAAGTGTCAAAATGCAAACAGGAGTGAGATGAAGTAACTGAGTTTGATGCGTGGGAGTAGGGTAAGGCAAATTATAATTAGGTTGAAATGCATCCAGTTTCCAAAAACATCCAAATTGGTAATTCACATGGCATGCTCAATACTAAGAAGTTTCCTCTTTTACTTATGCTCTCTTGGTTTGCCTTGAAATATTTTTAAAGGTGCTTGAAAAATATTGCATGCAATATTGCCTGGAAACAAAATTTAATAGGTCTGTCACACGCAACAACTCCTGCAACAAATCTTGTGTTCATGATGTTTTTACTTTGACAGTAACTTCACAAGCACTGAAGAAACAAACTATTGTTTATGAGCATTGAGGAATTGAATCCCAAGGAGAACTAACAATAGGACACGTAGTCCCTTACAAAGGTCAATCTCCTATGGACAGAGCAATACATTGGCTCATTGGGCCTACGATTTAAAGTCCTTATCTGAGAAGACTTGAAAGTCTAACCATTTGCAGATATCATTACAAAGGTAGCACTTTCTCCTCAGTTATTTTAAGACCCTGATCTTGAGTGTTGGTCCAGCCGGGACTCGAACCATGACCTCCCGCTTTGCCAACTGAGCTATCCGGGCGGCGGTTATTATACTAAATTATGCTAATACTATAGAATACTCAAGGAAATGACCTGGGAAAACAGATGTCCACCTTTTGCTTTCTTACTTCATCCAATGAAGGAGATGCCCCAGCGATAAACCAAGACATTTCCATACAACATTTGATATTTAGCATTACCCCAGATCTGGGAAATGAAGCAATGTTTTATCACTACGTCATGGCCTGAGTGTTATTGGATTTTTGACCGGATTTTTCAATTCATTCTTCACTTTTAAAACTTCCATTAATGCAGGCTTCAATCTCTGTGATGGACCACGGTGCATTTGAGACAATTGAACTAGAAAAACAGTAAATTAAAAATTGGCCAATCAGTGATTAAGCTTGACTGTATTCCAGTGAGCTGTGAAAAATTAACTCATCAGTGTCACATGACAATTGGCTTGTTCAAATCTGAATTTAGTTTTACATTAAGTTATTAATGGAAGACTGAAATGACCAAAAATCCAATAATGATTTGAATAATGCAGTATAGTGAGTTAACTGTGGCAATTGTCCCAAGCTGTCAATGGTTTGTAGAACAGAAGTTGCATGACAGAACAACAGCATATCTTTCCATTGCCAACTACCTGATCACTTGATGGTGCAAACCTCAACACTACAGTTGCCTAAACAGATAAAATACCAATAATGGACTAAGACTAAACATATCATGGAAAGACAAAACTTTTAATTAATTATTAATTACTTGTTAGGGAGTGGTCATTATTTAAGGTGGGGTAGCTAGGGGTGGGTGATTTTTTGCTTCAAATTCATAAACTGTTACCTCTCCTCCCTTGCCATAAAAATGTTTGTCATGACCACCCTTCCTTCTGGGGTTTGCCAAAAACTATATTTGAGCCCTCCTCCAATTCCTGAGGACCCCCCCTCAAAATCACCCACTCCCCACTCACCATAAATGATGAACCCTCCCTAGCTAAGTCTGACTCAATTATTTCATGAAAATTAAAGTGGTAAATAACAGTGATTAAAATCAATTTAATTTTTACAAACTTGTTTGTACACAAATGCACACAGATAAATAGTAGAGACATTTTAAAAGAGAATTTATTAACTACTTGAAGAAGCTAATTTTTTAAACATGTAACTATATTTGATCAGAAAAGGCTCAGATTGCCTGACATTAACTGAAACAGATCACCAGGAATTTTGAAAATGACTCCTAAAATTATACAAAAAAATTAAAACAGAAATTAAGATTTTAAGATCCTAAAAAGGACAAGAACAAAAAGTGATTTTTGAATGATAATGCTGTGGTAAAGTAGTGAATCTTAGTGCATCAGGTGGCCTGAATGGTGTTGATGACAATTAATATTCAACACTAAAGGCTCTGTTGTAACTTGCAACAATGCAATCTAATGCAAGTAAAATCATTGTGCTATTTGTATGTGCAGTGTGAAGTGCATGCTAATGAGGGAGTGTTCATTTGTTAGAAGGGGCTAAGCAGGAGGAATACAGGCGAGAGTCACCAAATTTTTACAGTATTTAGCAAAAGAGGGGATCATTATTTTTCATCTTGAAAAGGGATGTTGGAGTGAAAAACACTGCCATGTAGAGGAGGGGGTCGTGACTTTTTCACTTTATTTTTGGGGGTCACAAATTTAACACCCATAGAGATTCCTCCAGCTCACCCCCTTCTAAAAAATGAATACCCTAAATTCTTTGCTCATTGTAAAATTGCAGATTGAATATTACCTTCGATTTCATTTGCAACTTGAATTGCCTCAACCCTTTTGCATTGCTGATTCCTTAAAAGGAGTTGTAACCACTCCTATGATTTTCTGAAAGGGTGTCATCCTCCAGGCATATTTCCGAAGTGTTGGAAAATATAAAAGTTTTGGTGAAGAAAAGGATGTCTTGATTTTCAAAGTAATAATAGCAAATATTTGAATTACAATTTTGATTATAATTACTTTAAATTAAATAGCTGATGAGACATGCATTTCATGCTGTATCCAGAAATTTATCTTCAGTTATGTTATGCTATGAACACAGGGAGATAAAGCCATGGTTTGAAAAAGACTCATTATAACATAGCCAAGATATAACGCATGCTCTGATTGGTCAAAGAGAGTGTACCAATTCCCAATGGGTCCACACTGATGTCAAAATGTCATGTCATGCAATTCCATCGCTGTGAAGCTGCCTTTTACATGTTTTCATCAAGCCATGTTATAAATGCATTGGTACTTGGTTTAGCATGCATCCATCGAGTTTTGGGTGCACTTGGGAGATTGCTTAAGCACTCAAGAAGCTAGAGTCTCACTTGGCTATGCCTCGTGAACTTTTACGCTTCTTTTGTGCTTAGCAGCCTCCCGCGTGCACCCAAAACTTGATGGATACACGCTAACCAAGTACCAGTGATCCTTTAAAAAGGCCAACTTACCAGTAGACTATTGGAAAGATGGCTTATACAAAATAAAATTCTTTTTTAAAAAACAACTCAAGACAAATTAAGTTAAATTTTAAAGTTATTGCTTTTATAAGAAAATTACAATCTACAAAGACAAAACAAGGTTGGAAGAAATACACCAATAGCAATACAGATTGGAAAGAGCATGCTAGTGTCATCATTTGCGTATGGGTTGTCTGCCTTGGGTCCTGATGTCTTGCGGGGCTTCTTTGGTTGTTCTGCCTTTTGACTTTCTTCAATTTCATCCTTCTCATCATCCTCGTCTTGAGGGCCTGGTAATGGTGCAAGTTTAGGAACATCTGTAGAAATGAAAAAATTAAATACAAATTATTATTATTACTTGAAACATTATTGTTAAATAATATGTACTTATTGACTGAGTGGGAGGGCCATACAGGACAGCATTTGGCTTGAGGTTGTGATTTATGGACCAAGCACAGAGAGGCCTACACAATTGACCAAGATATGAATATCAATTCTAATTTAACTCAGTCAATTTATCATATGACCAGTTTTAGAGAGCTTGCCTAAAAATTGTTGTGTTTTTTGGACAGGTTAAATTTGAGCTGAATCTTCCAAAAAAGTCATGATAATTTTATAATTCAGTTGCAATGGACCATTCAGTAAATTATTTTTCTCTTGGCCATTTTGTATGACCTATAGAGCCAAATATCCCCCCCCCAATCAGTTAATAAGTAAATATGTGGAGAAATCTGATTGTTCTCTAAGCACTTGACACAAATGTACACTGATGTGGTGGCCTAGTGGTTAGAGTGTCCACCCCACAATCGGGAGACTGGAGTTCAAATCCTGGTCGAGTTATACCAAAGACTTTAAAAATGGAACCTACTGCCTTCTAGTTTGGCGTTCAACATGTATAGAGTTGATTAGGAAGTTAAACATGCATAGCTACCAGTGGACTGACCCCTTACTGTAGCCTTGACTGCGAAAGCAGATGTGTGGCCTAGGGTTACAGAAACGGAGATACTGTAGGTGCTGCCCAATGTGCCGCTAGGCACGGGAAGGACTTTAACTTGACACAAACTGATCGAATTTTCATACAAGATGCTTACAAATGTATTTTTTCTGAACATTTGGTGATTTGATAAGATTGTACTGGTTGTCTGTAGAAAGAGCAATTTGGCACATCAAACAAAAAGATGTGCAGTGCACACAGTCACTTTGGATGAAAATTTTTAGTGTTCTTTTATCTAGAATTTACAAACACTACTTACCTTCAAGTGTACCTTTCATAACAACCATAGCATTGATCTTGGGATTGTCATGATTACCCTACATATTTATAACACATAATCAAATAAAACTTTGATCTAAATAACTAAAAAGTACAGTTCAATTATATCAGGACTGACATTTGAAATCAACAGTTCTAGTGTCTCTTCTGAGTTTGGACTGATGTTTTGACCATTTTTAAATCTAACAGTATCTCTGAAACTTCATCTAAACTTTCCTTAACATGGTACTTTATTAACTGGAAATAAAATTGACAAAAATGTGAACCAGCAAGCCTACTTACTCTACAATTATTTCATTACTTTGAATAAATGAAAATCTGGAGATTTTCTTCACAAAATATTCAGTGGCAATCTAACTTTACTTTCAAGAATTTGTGTTTGTATCAAGAATTTGTATTTAAGCTTATTTATTTACTGATTTGCCCTAGGACAGGTGCAGCACAAAGAACACAAGGTCCCCTACTAGAGATAAAACATTAAGAAACCCTTAACCCAAACAACAAATCCCATTAAGAAATCATAAGTAAAGAGCCCAGACACTCAGGTCCATAGTCACCGCCAGAGTTTCTTTACATCCTTCGTGGTTCTTTTCCATCCCTTGATATTGGTTAGTTAGGTGAGGTTATTTAGTAACTTCAGGTACCACATTCAAATGAGGCACAAAAGACATCACAATGCATCAACACAATGAATTGTAGAGAATTCATTACTTTTGATGCATTGTGACATCTTATGTGGTTCTGTTGAATCTGGTACCTGAAGTAATAACCTTAAGTCGAGAGACGAAACTGCCATTTTGAGTGATCATCCGAGCCACTCAAAGTCTAACCATTTGCAGATATTATTACAAAGGCAGCACTTTCTCCTCAGTTATTTTAAAACCCTGAGTGTTGGTCTGGCTGGGACTTGGACCACAACCTTCTGCGCAATGGACTGAGCCAACAGAATCAAGTGATTAATGTCCAACTAAAGCAAGGTACAAATGCAATCCTTGGAGTCAAGAGAGTTAAGCATGCTTCAATGGAAATATCAGTAAATGTTCTTAGAATTTGGTGAATGAGTTTGCTTACCTTTATAAACTCTACATAAATAGAACCTGTAAAAGGTAATGCTTGTCCATTTATTAGCAGCTGATTATCATTTATTGTAAAAGGGACATATTCATCATGCCCAACTGCTCGGCCTACTTTTTCATAAATGTCTAATCCTTGGATAACCATATGAGAGTTTATTGACACATCAAATACCTGTAACAACATAATTATGTTACAATAATCATATTAAAAAGCTGTTTTTTTAGTGTTGGAATGTGCAGAACAGTGCTCAAAAGTCAATGGAAGTGATCCTGGGGGTGGGGGGAACTTCTTCATATAGAAGGACAAGGATACTCGTCAGAAATTTTTTGAAAATGACCCCTCAAAGGTACCTGAGTTACCCTGGTGAGCCTGGCAACACGAGGGTTTTACCCCTAAAAGGAACCAGCTGAATAGCAACATTTAATATTTTTTGCAGTTTTAATAGTATAAAAGACACAATTTTTTAACACCTTTTTGAAAAGTTGTTGTCAATGTAATTTGTATCTCGGGTATTTTACTATAAAACACCCTAAAAGGAACCAGCTCAGCTAGTCTCTGGTAGTCAATAAAATTTGAGACACCCTAAAAGGTACCATTTCACTGATTTTCACCCCTAAAAGGTACGATTAGCATTCCTGTTCTTTTCCAATCATAACCCCACTAGGAAGTCATCTCTTCCATAATTACTTGATCTTTCCCTTATAATTGAAAAATATTTCAAATTTCAAAGACTAGGATCATATTGAGGCGTATACTATTAGACAAAAATGGACAGTTTTCATTTCTGCCAAGGACTGTTTTCAATTCATGCCCCATGAACACCCTCCCCCACACAACCTGAATAAATTAAAGCTCACTAAAATATACATGCTGGAGGGAGAGGGAGAGGAGGGAGAGAGGGCGAGAGGGAGAGGGAGAGGAGGGGAGAGGGAGAGGAGGGGAGAGGGAGAGGAGGGACAGAGGGAGAGGGTGAGAGGGAGAGGGTGAGAGGGACAGAGGGACAGAGAGAGGGACAGAGAGAGGGAGAGGGGGAGGGAGGGAGGGAGGGAGAGAGGGAGAGGGGGAGGACCTTTGCAAGGTTATGTATACATGTAGCGCACTGCTTTACAAATACTCTTTTTCCAAACCTGCCACAACATTTACAAGCAACCTTTAATATAATTATATATTCAACAATTTGTCTTTCCAATAAGTTCAATTAACAGGTCATGTTACAGACAGCTTTCATGATGGTTTTCATATTCTAATGCAAATTAGTCAAACAGGAAAAAATAAACTCTTCAAAAATCTGCCTTATAAATTGCAACTGAACTACAAGTATTTTTGTCATGTTTCACATTTATATGTAACAACAATTCTTACTAGGAAGCTTGGTTTGAAATTGGTTTTGTTTGAGAAATAGTATGCTAGGGCAGTAACTACCATAATCATGGATTTAAAAGTAAATTTAAGCTTTTTGTTAACATTAAATTGAAAAAAACTAATAAATAAAGTTAGTTAATACTGGTAGGTGTTCTGGAAGAGTTTTAGAGGAGACAAGCAACTGTTATCAAGTTACCATTTGTCAAGAGTTGTCTTGAAAAGTTTAAGACAAAAAACTGTTAATGAGCAATGTAAAACAGACAGAAATTATACAGGTTAAGGTTTAGATTGTGCATTCATCAGGTTTAAATTTTGTAAAAACTAATTCAAATTTTTCAAATTGGTCTGAAATTTTCAAACAACTCAATAGTGAAACAGTTGAAATTTAGAATTTAAAAGTTATACAACTGACCCATAATTTGTATAAATTTGAATTTTAGCCTCATATTTTTGTAATTTCATGTAAACAATAGACATTTTTTAGTAATAAAACCTTTTTTATTCTGTCCTACAGGGACCTTGTTGTCAAAAAGCGATACTGTAACTATCTTTTTCTAATACAATGATCTATTTTATCCAATGGATAAGCACTTGTGTCCAAAATGCAACTTTGTCATCCATCTAAAAGTTTGTTCTTACTTAAATTTTTTATTTATAATGTAATTTTTTTCACAAAACTGCAGCTTGGTATATGTGAAATTTAAAGTTATTTTGAAGATCAATTGTTTATTATTGTTATAATATTTTTGCCAACCATTGATTGTATTCAATAATACATCCTATATGCTTATATCATCTTTCAACAAAATACAATCAATTTTGAAAGTTTAAATATAATTATTTAACTTTTACATAATCTAGTTGCTGCTATTTTCTAATGCACTTAAAAAGAAAGTATGAACTTTAATTTGTTTTAAATTAAAGCGGCACAGCGTTTATCAAGCTGTATGAATTAAGCTTTTAATGATAGAATACATTAAATTTTTAAGCTTCTGAGCGACACTGGAAGAAGGCAATAAATCGGTCTCTAAGGGAGATGGAATTAGAAAAGATAAAAAACTACCAAAAATTGCATTTGTATTTTATTGCTTTAAAAAATAAAGAGTCAAAAACATTAAATGTGTCAAAAAAGCAGGTTAACTTTACCTTAAGCCTTGGAGCTTGAAAATACACCTCACAGAACTTCAAGATCAAAACATAATCACCATTTTCCTTTATAGGAATCGTGTAGCCAAAATTTGATAGATGATAACGTTCTGTTTGGTAAAGGATTTGATCCGGGGGAGCAACTCTACCTATCGTTAAAATTTTTCCAAAATCGGAAGGCACCCCGACGCTGAGATGGTCTGCTTGGTAGTGTACTCCATTCAAATCTGTATGAGCCGGTCCACCATTGTTAACAGCGTATATAACCTCTCCTGTAGATAAAACATCTCCAGTTAGGACTCCGATTATAAGTGTGATGATGAGATCTACACAGATGAGGTCCATTTTTGGTGGTTTGGATAACAATAAAGGTCGAAAAGGCAAGGAATTGGAAGATTTGAAGTTAAAAAAGCAGATGAAAAGGTTCATAAACGGAGTAATACTGGTACTAGTGTTGATGGGTTGCCTGTGGTAGTCCATGTGTAAGCACAGGAAGCCCAAAATATTTATACACTTGCGTAAATTTGCGTAAACTGCTCTATAGTTTACACTGTGAAGAATGGAAAAAAAACAAAATTGAAGAAGGAAAGGTAATATAAAAAAGAATCATTACAATCTTTCTAATATCAACTCTACAAAACTTTTTTGTTCTTTGAGTTACCTTTATTTTAAAATAAGTTTAAGATTTTTCTCTCGTGTACTGTTGTATCCAAATTTTTACCTCTATGATAAAACATTGAAATTTGACTTTAAACTGCTAATATAACAGTAACTTTTACTTCACCAGTACGGAAGGGATTTTGAAGAAAATAAGAATTTGATCGGAGGGATCCCTGTGGTGCCCGCCCTGTCACTTAAACGAGGCTCACCTAGAAGAATCCAAGATGTCGTCCATCAAGGCGTTGAATCCTAAAGCCGAAGTAGCGCGGTTCTCCGCAGCTTTAGAAGTGAATATGACGGCTGCTAGAGGACTACAAGATGTACTAAAGACTAATTTAGGACCTAAAGGAACCATGAAAATGTGAGTACTTTATAAAAGCCAAAGACAGGCGTTTCTCTTCACGAGCACGTGTGTTCGGTCATTTTGCCGGCGAACTGTCAGTGTTGCTATGTGGCTGCGATTTTAGCTTTATATCGATAGAAGCACAAAGAAGTTTATCTCAAATCATTAATTTTCAATATATTATAAAGATATTAGGTGGTAGATGTTTTATCGCACCTATAAAATTGTACTTTTTGAAATAGATTTGAAAAAATGAATTTTAATTTGTACAGAATTATATTGAACTTTAAGTTTGATTTTTATAATGTCAAAACTTTATTAAATCTTAATATATTCACTGTAAAATTTATATTGTCAATCATTTACAGTTTAGCACGTTTTAAAACTCTCTTCAGTAATGTCTCTCTTCTGACAGTCACTGTGTACACACCCCTTCCATGTCGTAATGTTTAAAAATTCCAAACCATGTACATTGTAGTACATGTATTGATATTGAAGCAGTTGCTAAGCTATATACAGTTACTTGACTAGAGACCAGTTCACATTCTTGACTGCATCATGGGTAATGGGCGATTTGCATTATGACGTCATTTACTACCAAGACCAGGATGCTTTGCTCACTTTCTTTTGTTGTATAATTA
>JANTNT010226822.1:0-14936 GCA_024752375.1 Entacmaea quadricolor
CACTCAATCCTCTCGTGTGAAGCCACCTAATTAAATCCTTTTCCAAGTTGTCTTTAACAACTGGTAGCGGCAATTTTCCAACTTCGACTTCGTCTTCCGTAAATTTCAGAAGTACATCCGCCATGTTTATACTTCTTTCAATCCCATAATGCATTTAACACAAACCTATGACGTCATAAGGGGGAAGGGCTATTGTCTTTGTGTTTATGCATGAGTATATTTTGCTGGTCTTTTTTTAGCTCAGACACAAAGTACAATATTGTACACAATTTTATTGTCAGTGTTGTAAAAAGGGATCCAGCCATTTCTGATTCTACCAGCTGTTTGGTGCACACACAAACTGGCCAATTCATAGCATGTTTTGACGTTCAGCAAAATGGCCCCTTGTCTCTAGTCCTTTTTCAGATGAATACTCGCAGTCCAACAAAATACCATATTTTAGTTTTGACATTTGGTTTAATCTTCCATTTTCTCTATGGGAATGGATAAAAGTGTAGCATTATTCAATCCAGGACCTAATTACATTTATTTCCTTCACTGCTTGGACATTTGAGTCTGGGAAGTGGGCTGCTTTATTTTCAACTTGTAACAATCCTTTGTGCACTTCCTTTATCAAACAGCTAGTATGATGTCATGTCTAACACATTTCTTGTGTGAACATCCCTTTAACATTGCTCAAACAGTTGAGGAGCAAGTTTTGTCAAGACCTTAAAATAATAGTGTTGAATCAATTGAAACAGAAAGACAGTATATAATTGTAGTATTATATTTATCTGAAATATGTAATACCTATACTGTAATTGTTTATTAATATTACAGATAAGCTTGTGGAATTATTAGGAATACTATCCAGTTATAGTATTACCGTTAAAGAATTAAAATGTCTACTTGGTGCCTTAAAAGGAGAAAAAGATAAATGGGTAAGAAAATAATTTTACAAAAAATATTATTACCAGTATTTTGTACAACAACAACAACAACAACCCAATATTAATCAACTTAACAAAAAATATTATTACCAGTATTTTGTATAACAACAACAACAACACAATATTAATCAACTTAAATCAACAAAAAATATTATTACCAGTATTTTGTACAACAACAACAACAACCCAATATTGATCAGCTTGCATGATTTTGAGCACTTTTGCCCCTGGTGAGTTAGACTACAATTAACTTACACATGTTATAGGTTATAAACTTATAAAGGCCCATGTGCATTTACAATGTTATTAATTTTATTAAACTTTTCTTAAGCCTTGTCATGCAATAAAACTTTTCAAAGTGTTAAAGTTAATGCTAGAGAAGGAAGGACCAGATGTGTACTTCAACTTCACTGGACAAGATGGAGCTGTAAGTAATTATAACTCACAGTTAACCTTACAAAATTGATCAGACTTCTGCTACTAAGCAAGCAGTTAATATTTATAGTTGGGTAGGGGGGTGAGTGATTGTTAGGAAGAGACATGGGAAAAAAAATCTTTGCAAACCCCAGAAGGAGGGGTCATGGAAAACATTTTAATTGTAAGGGAGGGGTTGTTACAATTTCTAAGTTGAAGCAAAAAATCAACCACAACCTGCACCACCATAAATAATGACTGCTCCCTAAGGCTGGTTTTGCATGGTACAGGACAAATTTTTGACCATTCAAAAAGTTGTACTTTTAGCCTTTCTATTCACATGGAAACATGCTACCTGGACAAAAATTTGAATGCCTAGCTGTACAAATTTGGGATCCAGAAAACTGAGGTCATGTTTCGACTTATATGGATAAAAAATTGAATGATTTTGTGTGAGCACCTTGTCCAGACAACTTTTCGTATTGAAAGACATTTTTGGCGTGACTGCTTTGCTGTGTGGTCACTTAGCTATGCTCTGCGCTGATCAGACAGCAAACCTACTGACATCATATTGATCTGGTTGTGTAAACAGAACATACTTTTATACAATTAAAGAGAGAGCTCTATGTAAACGGTATGGGTCAACTTTTTGAATGGTCAAAAATTCGTCCAGCACAGTGTAAACCCAGCCTAACTTTAACTCTCATTGTAGGCAATTACACTTCCTCCTATCTCAAAATGGCCTCTACAGAGTGGATTTTCATTTTCTACTTGGGTTTGTCTGGATACGTCACACATGGCTGATGCACAGAAGTGTAAACCTTTTCTGTACTGGTCAGTACATTTTCAAACATGTTTACAAGTAAATAAAAGGATTTAATTCTAGATTACCGTATTTCCTCACGTATAAGGCACACCATTTTCAACCTTTCAAAATTATAAAATTTCAAAAAATCTTCCCAAAGTTAGGAATGTGCCTTATAAGTGAGTTTTTCAAAAAAACATTTGTAAAAAACTTGTGATCTTTTAGGTGTGCCTTATAAGTGAGTTTTTGGTTTCAACTTTCATGGCTCAAGTAGGAGTTCAGTAACTTGCCTAAGTTGGGGGTGTGCCTTATAAGTGAGGTGCACCTTGTATGTGAGGAAATATGGTCATTGCCCTATTTATGTCATGATCACAAGCCAAGTTTGCTATAAAAATCGCCATGAAGTGTAGAAACAATACACTTAGAAATTAAGATACAGCAACTCCATTTGAAGACATTAAGACCATGATTCTTGTGCAAAAATGCTGGGTTATTTATATGTGAGTGTTGGAATTGTTTATCACAATTAAATACTGCAAAGGAAATTCCTGACCCTGCCTAGAAGAGTTTATAAGCTAGCACCTTTCACAAGGACAACAAAATTACATGCAATCAGCTAACTAGTGATTAACATTTAGTGTAACAACTATTTTAGAAAAATGTGTATCTTTTCTCCCTGTTGTGGGGATCTTGTATGTATCTGGGTTATTACATTAAGATAGTTGGGCCGATTCAGTCCAGTATTTATTGGTATTATTTTATTAGTTTCCGTACAGGTAAAGGTCTGGGGTATTCAGCCCATTTCTCTGGCCCTATGCTTGTCCTTGAGGCAGCTGTTAAAGCTGGGAAAAAGGAGAACAAAGTTCATACTCACTTGGTCAAATTTGACTTCCACCCTCAGAAGGTCAGTCACTAGAAATCATTGAATTAATATTTAGTTCTCTTTCTTGTTTGGGGGTTATTTTTGGGATGCAGTCTTCCTCCAATGTAATATTTCTAAATTTAAATTCATCTCAATTTCAATTCATTTTTCTGTATGAATGAATTAAAAGCATGTTCCAAGACAAAAAGGTCTGTCTCATAAGTGCTAGGTACAGTAGGAGCTGTATAACTATTGAATTTGCAATTGCTGGTTTGCAATCATATATTGATCCCACATTCATTCATTGTTCTACTTCCCTAGTTACTATTCCTACATCAGAAAAGTTAAAATATTCTTTGATATACAATACAGTGATTTATTGATTGCTGAAAATTGTAAATGTCTGTCTTAGAAGAAATACATTCTAAAGGTACATTAAGAAAAATATCGATAACTATGCTAAAGAATCTATTGAATTTCAGTTTGTTAGTCGGACATTCTATATTCCATTAGGAAAACAACCCATTGTTTGGTGGTCACTCAGGCAAAGCTGGGGATTGATGTATTTAAGTTTGTTGGTCAGGCATTCTATATTCCATTGGGAAAACAACCCATTGTTTGGTGGTCGTTCAAGCAAAGCCAGGGATTGGTTTATTTCCAAGATAATCAGAGACAAGGCTGTCATGTTTGTGGTGCAAACAAAAGAAGCTAACAATAAATCTTTTGTTCTGAAGTCACCAACATGGCTACAATGATGTAAAATGCAAATAAAGAATTAAAAGAGTGTTGTTTTCTATTTTAGTGGTACATGGTTACAGTTGTGTACATATACAACCGATTCAGGTCTAGCGAAGTGCGCTGCTTTGTCAATGGAAAGCTTTCATCTTCAGGGGATTTGACACTGCTACACACAAGTGAAGTAAGAAAAAAAGTTTTTGAAGCACTTTAACTGCCATGATTTTTGTTGAGGTGCATTTTGCACAAATTTTGATGAGTGGGCTCGGAAATTTGTTCCTAAGTTTTGAAGTTCAAGCTGGAAGTTCACAATGAACTTATTGGCATTCAAACCTACATGTACTTCCCTTGCAAATTTAGTAACTCAAAAGAATCAAGGTTTGATCTTGAGCTATAGCAATGAAAGATAATGCTATTTGTATTAGAGCTTGCATTGTGCCATTTTTCGTCTTTGAAGCACCACAATGTTGTGTTTCTCATGTCTTTAACAAGTGAACATGTTTACATGGGAAATTTTGACATTTCCCATACGTATTTAGCCAATCACAGTTCAGGTACCACAAAATTTATTCATGATCTGGTGGTATCTGAACTGTGATTGGATCATAACATATGATTGACATGTTATTGCCACCCAAAGTGGTGATAAACAATGGTTGCTCCTATAAATGTCAAATTTTTCCAGTTGAAATGTGTTGTTAAGACATTAGAAACACAACATTGGGGTGCCTTAAACAAAGTTGAAAAAAAGTTCACAGTGCAGTCTCTAATGTAAGTAGCAGTAGTGCTGAGCAGCTTGAGTCGTGGTTGTCAACTTTTTAAAAAAGCATAAGCAAGTATCATGGATATTATTGTCAATTCTAGTTCAAATTAATGAAATTGTGCAGAAAGTATATTTGAAGTTTGCCAATGAAGAAAAAAAACCCTGATGCTCTGGATTCAAAAGAACTGATATTCTGCAATTGAAGTTGAGCAAACATAGATAGTATTCTTCTTTGTCTATCTTTTTCTACAGCCCTTTGACAAGTGCTACATTGGCTCTTCCCCCAAGGCAGATGTGGCCAGTGTCTTCCATGGACAGACAGCTGCAGTTTATGTGTTCTCAGAAGCTTTGGCTCCTAATACCATAGCAGCTATTCATAGACTTGGACCAGGATACATGGTACAGTAGTGACTTCTTGTCTTACAATTTTATCATTTTTTAAAAATATACTGGGACAAATTGTTCAAAGAGTGGATAACTTTATCCAGTAGTGACTAAAATCACTATCAATTTACAGTCATACCAGTTCATTTCCGATCGAAATTTGAATGTTGCAATTTGATTGGGTAATGTTCCAACTTACACATAGTTGGAACTTGAAATTTTCAAATTGCAATTCGTAAATTTCAAATTGGTATTTGAAAATTTTAAATTGGTATTCAATCTACAGTTTACCTTGAAAATGGTTTCTATAAGAAATAGAATAACTACAGTATTAATTTTCTCAAATAATCTTTAACTAATTACTAGTAATATCAATCCTAAACTTATAA
Organism: Entacmaea quadricolor; assembly: GCA_024752375.1. Lineage (NCBI taxonomy): Eukaryota > Metazoa > Cnidaria > Anthozoa > Actiniaria > Actiniidae > Entacmaea > Entacmaea quadricolor. The sequence goes on from JANTNT010226822.1 coordinate 5,282, forward strand.
ATACCAATTTAAAATTTTCAACTACCAATTTGAGATTTACAAATTGCAATTTGAAATTTTTAAGTTCCAACAGAAGTTGGAACATTGCCCAATCAAATTGCAACATTGGAATTTCGATCGGAAAGGAACGACTGGTATGGCTGTAATCTATTTTATCCACTGGATAGAGATTTATCACTAACCATGCTTTTTTTGAACAACTGGGTCCTGTTCCACAAGTGAATAAGTTAAGAATATGAACAAATGGTACAAATAGGTAAGCAATACAATTAAATGGGCCATTGCTTGTAATTTTTGTACCCCTGTGGTTGAGATCTCAGAAAGTTCTGGGGGGTTAAGATTGAAATTAAATAGAAATCCTGGGGTATAGGGAAGAAAGTTACTGAAAATCCTGGAGGTCAGGGAGAAGAAAATGGAAATTCTTGGGGTAAGACAGAAATAAAGCAATGGAAATGTGGAAATCTGGGAATCTGGGTGGGTTTTTTCCCAAAAATTGACCATTGTCTTGGGGGGAGAGAGTCGAGAGGAAATCTTGGGAATCAGAAGAAAAAAAATCAATGTTCTCAACCCTTGGGGTATAAAAATACCGGTATATGCAATGGCCCAATCAGCTTAGAAATTATTTTTTAATTATTTATAAGTAAGGTAGGGGAATAAAACATACTAGGTAAATAAAGAGAAAAAAGGAGGAAAAAAGAAAAGAATCTCAAGTCTCATAATAATTATCTTAAAATTATATCCTACAGGGACAGTTCAAGTTTGAAGCAGAGATTGATATTCCTATCTCAGAACAAGATAAAAGGGTAACTCACTGTAATTTAGTACCTAGGCACCATTTTCAGAGATTCAGCTTCAGAACTTCAGAATTTTTTTTTTGTCAGTGCCAAAGCCAGCACCGAGCACTTGAGCACCAAGTCTGAACACCCCTATTCTTATCTTATTTAAGCAATATCTTACTGAAGCAAGTGTTGTTATCTCTCAGGTTCTTTATGACGGTAACCTTGCGTCAAATATTGTGTTCTTGTACAGCCCAAAGTCATGTGATCAACAGTTGTGTATGGAAGCCTCTCCTACAGAGAACACATCTTATTTCTGTCATTCCCCTCATGCTCTTATGCTTGAGGTAAGTCAAGAGCCATGTGGGATGTGGAATCTAAACTGACTTCATACAGCCATAGAATTGCACTCTGACTGCATAGACAGTTGAAGTGGCTTTGTACAGCTTTCTAAATAATTTACTCAGATCATGGGTAAAAAAGGGAAAATACCCTTTATGTAATATCAGTATTTTTGCTGAAGAAACCAGACTGAATCTTTTACAATTTTATCAAAGTCAGGGCTTGAAATAGGAAAAATATCTGGCCTGCCAGAGTTTTTTTGTTTTTGCAGGTCAAGCAAATTTTCACCTGCTATTTTATTATCTGATTTAGCAGTTCATCATTGTTTTCGCCTGCAAAATTCTTTGGACTGACATTTGGCCATTGGCAGAAAGCTATTTCGAGCCCTGAAAGTACAGTACTGCACTGTTTATGTAGTATTTGCTTCCAATATTTAAAGTAACTACAACATAAAATATATGCCAATGTATTTTTTCTGTCCTCTGGACTTTATTATTTTTTATCATTACATATTTTAGGGTGTACAAGCCGTGATCACTCACTCATTCCAAAGTGCTCTGCATTCTCTAGGTGGAATTCAGGTAACAGAGATGGAGCATCAAATTTTTTTTCCATGTTAAAAAAAATTATTAGTGATATCCTGTTTGCTATTTTTTAACTAATGAACACTTTGTATTATCTTTCTAATTTAGATGCTGCTTCCTCTCTTTACTCAACTTGATTACATTCAAGGTGAAAACGAAAACACACCAGATTTAACAATATGGTAAGACTAATAAACACTCAGCTCATTCAAAAATGCTTTTTTTCTTAAATCTCAAGCTTTGGGTTCCCTGTGGTAAAAATGGTTTGAGGGTCATTACTGAAAAACGAGTCTATAGCTGGAGAGACATGGGTGACGTTGTCTCCCACAGTTGAGGTCCAGGGCTCGATTCCGGACTTACTTGAGTAGAGTTGTTTGTTGGTTCTCTCCCTTGCTTCGAAAGTTTTTCTTCGTTTTTCCGGTTTTCCTCCCTCCACAAAAATCAACAAGCTCAATTCTGATTCGATCAGTGGTTGCTTCAGGGTTCAATAAAATTGATCTATTATAATTATTAGCGCGTCCCGTATGCTTGAAAAGAACAGTGAAATGGTACGCGCTAATGTTTGGACTAAATTTAGATGAGCTACACGTATGAACATCTTTCTAAGATATTTTTTGTTCTGATGAAAACGGAATATTGTCGTTTGCTTGCAGTGCTGTCCTTCTATCTCAGCTTTCTGATCTACTTAAGAGTTCCTCCACAAGTCAACAGCAAATGATGCGATGCCAGGGATTCCTAGTCATCAGTAATATTCTCGAGAAGGTACGGAGAACTTTTGAAGAGGTTTTCGTGAGTTTTTGGTTCGTTGCGCGCAGTTATCAAGGTGTGGTAATTCGTGTAACTTGACGCGCAACTTTATTGCATTGCAATTTGCAATTTGCAAGCAATTGATGCTCGTATTAACACTCCGTGTGCAACAAATTTTCTTTTTTGCATGAAGTAGAAGTTCTCTCTTGTCTTTTCAACGAAGAAAATTTGTTGCATGCGGAGTGGCAGTACGAGCATCAAATTGCAACTTGCAGCGCAACAATTTTACGCGACAAGTTGCAAGAAATTGTTGCCTTTTATCCGCACCTTAACGATTTGCTGTTTGAACAGGAATATTGTAATTCCAGTTTCGCTGCTTGATAAGTAGAGTAAACAGAGTGGATAACGCAGAAAGATAAGATCGTAACAATTAGGTTCATTCATAAGTTATTCTCGTCGCAAAGCCTTAGAGAAAAATTTGTTTTTCGATGCTTCATTAAACGCCATATACGTGTATTGTGTTGCGAGTCTTAATAAGCACGTAAACGTATTTACAATGCGAGTAGTGACATTAACTCCTCTCAAAGCCTTGGAGAAAAGATTGTTTTTCGATGCTTCTCTTAGCTAGTTAATTATCAAAGACAATAAGCTTTAATTATTATTAAATACATGTACTAAATCCATATAAGCAATTTGGTATGTCATGTTCGAGCACTGTGATTGGATGGTGTAAGTTGTTGTGGTTTTTGATTGGGAGAAAAGCCATTCGAGTGTTATGGTATTTTGACTTTCCACTCGTATAAATCCTGTTTTCTCATAACTCCAAACGATGTCTCTTGCTAATCCCATATTGTAATGATCATATGCTAACGCCAGGTTCTTTGCATTACCTTGTATAGACAAGCAAATCGTACTTGACAGAACAATCCCTGAACATACTTCTTTCTCTTGCAAGGTAAAGTATAGTGAACTGATATCTTTTCTAGTATAAATATTACGTCACGGCCCCTTGACATAATGCATGTTGTCATGTGACCCGTCATGTGACCGCCGCGCGCGCTCCTATGGAAACTATTGGCAAAAAGTCACGTGATTGCGTCCGTACGCCCGGTCCGTAAAAACCCGTATGGACCCGCTCAAAGCGTCCCGGAAAAGATGCAACATTTTGTAGACTAAATATTTCTAAAAATTGGTCAAATGATAAAATGCTTATTGACTGAGTTAGATCGGGCTGCATGGGAAAATATTTGGCTCTTGGTCATTTGTACGGACCTTGCTGCCCGTGCGCTTTCATCATGTAAGCTGTGTGTGACGTAAATACTTCTAAGTACTATACACCCTTTTAAATCCCGCAATATGTTTTCAGAGCTTTTAAAATCTTAAAAACGACGGAGAAGTGAAGGCCATTTTACACGGGGCGACTTTTTTCCAACGTTGCGAAAAGTAGACGCCTGTTCTACTTTTTTTGCAACTTGCGTCGGAATGCTGCTGCTGTTGTTGCTGTTGTTGCTGCTGCTGGCGTTGCTGTTGTTGCTGTTGTTGCTGCTGCTGGCGTTGCTGTTGTTATTGCTGTTGTTGCTGCTGCTGGCGTTGCTGTTGTTATTGCTGCTGGCGTTGCTATTGTTATTGCTGCTGCTGCTGCTACGATTTGCAGCGATGTTACACGCGCAACTTTTCTTCTGCAACTTGTCTTGCAACGTTCGGCGTTGCGTTGTTGCCATGCAGTTGCAAGAAAAATTGTCACGTGTAAAATGGCCTTGAGGGAAAACTGAAATTTCTTTGGATCCTGTTCACATATATGACTATTTAGTTTACGTACCTCGGATGATATGTCATGTCAGTGGTTAGCGAGAAAAGTGGGGGGGGGGTCTGAATTGTTGTGTGTTTAAATAGAATTTAGGAGAATATATAATGTGAGATGCTGAAAAAAAAAGCAATGTGGAATTATCAAAATGTTTTGTTTTCTTCTTGGTCTAGTTAGAATAGCGTGTTATCCCACAGATTATACCGCCAGACAAGTAGAAGAGCTAAATACTCCCTTCCTGTTGTCGAAGGAGATTAAAGTCTGAAATTTAAGATATCTCTTAGAGAAAATAATCTTTTAGGTCTGATATAAGTGCGATTAAGGATTAGTAGTGAATACATGCTTTATATTGTTGTAGGTATTTGTTATATACTCCTGGTGGTGGACCGTTGCTAGGCAGCCTACTGGATCACGTGTTATTCAATCCTAACCTCTGGGTTAAGACGTCTGCCAAGGTACTTCACCTCATATACATGTAGTTTAAGGTGACTGCCTACGCATGGAAATTGATTTAAACTTTTTCTTAAACCACAAATTCTTGAAGTCAAATTTAATGCTGATTCCAAATATGAAAAGAAAAATGGGGTGTCCCGAGCTTGTTTTCGAGATAATCAGCATTTCATGGAGGCCTTCGCGCGAATTTTCGAAGAAAAATTATAACTCATAAGATAGTAGTTTATTGCAGACAATTTTTGTTCAAATGCCAGCTAGTGAATCATTCTATAACACAACATTTTCACCTTCAATAAAGAGACAAAGAAATACCTTGATTTGTCATATTTCGTCCTTTATGTGCTGTCAAAAGGCTTCATCACTCGAACAAAACTTTTTTACAAAAATCGATTTTTTCATGCGTTTCTGATTTAAACTTTTTTAAAAAAATCACATATAACGTAGATCTTTAGAAGTTTTTTCAATTAAGCTTATTTGAAGTATAAAGTCCCGTGCAAAATTTGAGGGTTTTACTCTCTTGAAGTTGAAAACACCAATGTTCCTTATAAAAATACTCGCACCGTCGCTGTTTTATCGCAAAATACATCGTGACCATACCGCTTATTTCAAATATTTTTTTCATAGCAAGTCAAGAAATAGATTCAATCTTCGTTTGTCATTTGAATTATCATCATAATCAAAGTTTCCAGTAATTTATAGTAACGGCGTGGCGATTTCTTAAAAAGAACATTTTTTAAAAAATACAGTTTTGTACATAACCGCATTTATCAGTATTCTATTTTGAATGGCTTCGAGTATGATAATTTGAAATTGTAATTTCGATGCTTATTATTTTCATACTCGGAGCTACTCGGAAGACTTACGAAAGGAAATCAAATGTTGCTCCGAATGTATGGCATATCGGAATTCACAAGTACGGTGAAAATCTGGGGATGCTTGACGACCATACTTGTAGGCATATGGGGGGCAATCGAGAAAATACGAACCGGTGGGAAGGGTGGGAGATAGGAGGGAGGTTCATATTTTTGAGCTTCTCTTTCTAGCCAAAATTTTTTTCAATCGTGATTATACGACTTTTACAGTGACTTTCAACAACACTGTCCTGGAGATCTCCAAAATTTTCCCGCTTTCGCCATAAGTGGCATTCTTGTTCCCAGGGTGTGTGCACCTTTTGTTTTACTACAATGAAACGAAGGACTCTGTAAACCAACAAATTAATTGAACAAGAACCAGAAAAAGTTGGTTAGTTCTTGTCTGGACTCGCTAAAGCCTTATTTACTCAATACAGCTTTTCCCTACAACTATCACATGTAATCTGCTAACGCCATGACTTACGATTGTCGTAAGGTTTTAAAACATGTTTTAAAATGCTACAACGTTTTGTCGTACACAACCGTCGAAAGGAGGTGTTGTTAGGTGTTGTTGTTAGGAAAACGTGTACCTTGTAAATGAGCCTTAAGGACGTTCATGGCCATTGTTTCTGCGCATCCTTTCTACGCACGAGCGCGCGCTCTTTTTATATAAGCGAGGAACGCCTGACTGATGTTCGACTTACAGGGAACCATTCGGATCAGAATAACTCGAAAACGAAGTCGGTGAGCCCCCTTTTTTATTCCCCTTTTTTTAATTCAAAATATATTATGTAACTTTGTAGGAAAAAAAAATTAAAAAATCTGTTTAGTGAGTCAAATCTAAATTACATATTTTGTGTCTGATTGGAATGCAATTTCAGGTAATTTTTAGGCTGCAAGTGCACACACTTAGCTCAATAACTTTTCATTTTACCAGTCTTAAATGCAAAAAACAAATGCTAAGCAATTATTGTATCCTTCACTAGACATCTGCAAAGTGTGGAGGCGTAGAATTTGCTTTTCATTAAAATTGGTTTGACAAATTTCCATGTTTGCGTTATTCGTGCATTTCTACTGCAAAAAGAGTAAGCTTCCACGCACTCTGGGGGCTAAACGAATTCGGTGACCCCCATTTTTTGCTTGTTTTACTTATATGTTTTTCCTTCACCATGCAAAATTTTTAAAAAATCTGTCTAGAGGATCTTTTGTCCATGAACGTTCTTAAGTATCTCGTTTCTTGGCAGACCAAAAGAAACGCTGAGAACGAGAATGCCATTTACGGTTTACAAATTCGGTTTACATAATTGGTAAGGCGCATGCGCGTACCGTATACAGCCCTGCTATCTCTTTTCTTGTCTTGTCCAACCTTCCCTAGGACATTTCAGACTGACCTACCCATTCCTACCTAGGTACAACTCCAGTTGTTTAGTGTATTCGCGACAGACCTTGTGACGGGTTTGGGTTGTGCTGCGCACATTCGACGAGAGGTTGGAGTCAGGAGGTTGATGTATATGTTGAAGAAATACTACTGGATAGATCGTCCTGTAGAACAGATGGATAGTGGTAGGTGTAAAGATATTGAATTATTGCTATTCATCGACCAAATTAGGATCTATATAATCATATTGGTCTTTCTTTTCAAAACGATGATTTGTCCCCGAAGGGCAGGTTCTGCACAATAGGACACGAAGCGCAGCACATCACAACAGACCCAGCCAGCGGGCCAACGTGCGGCCATTTTTGTGAAAGGGTTTCCAATTTTTAATTAGCCGACTCGTGAATTTAATTAAAACTCGGTCCAAATCTCTCGAACGAATAAATAAATAACAAGAGAGAGACCATCATAATTGGTATTTTTTAGTAGTAAATTTGTAAGCCACTCAGTCGAAAAAGATCACAAATGGGAACTTGCGCTTGCTTGCATTCGTACTGTTCAAAAGAAACGCAATTCGGCCCCAATCTGCGAAAATATTAAATATTAAAATATTGTGTTCAAACGAGATGTTAATTAAAACTTTCTCAGTTTTCTTTTATAAAATCAGTTCAGTTCATTTATTAGTTTTGAAATCAAGCGTTTTTATGACATTATTTTATAGTAACCTCACGTCCAAGTAAAGAAGACATCAAATCTCTACGAGCATTTATACTTCTACTAGTGAAACAACTTGTTCTTAAGGTAAACAACCATTTATTTCCTATCAAACAGTTTGTATGTTTTCTATATTATAATTTTTTTACTATTGCTACTACAACTCCTTAGGATCATGGGATAGCAGAGGATGAGTTGTACGGTACACTAGCTTACTTAGTGGCTACTAAAGAGGTTTGTAGTGTCTCTATTTGTTTGTTAGCTTTTTGTATTATTGTTGTGGTTGTGGTTGTGGTTGTTGCTGCTGCCGTTGTTGCTGTTGTTTCTGCTGTTGCTGTTGCTGTTGTTATTACTGTTGCTACTGCTGCTGTTGCTGCTGGCGTTGCTGCTGCTGCTGCTGTTGTTGCCGTTACTGCTGCTGCTGTTGCTGGCGTTGCTGCTATTGCTGCTGCTGTTGCTGCTGTCGTTACGTTGTTGCTGCTGCTGTTGTTGGTGCTGCTGCTGCTGCTGTTGTTGTTACTGCTGCTGCTGTTGCTGCTGCTGTTGTTTTTGCTGCTGTTGTTTTTGCTGCTGCTGCTGCCGTTGTTGTTGTTGTTGTTGTTGTTGTTGTTGTTGTTGTTGTTGTAGTTGTTGTAGTTGTTGTAGCTATAACTGCAGCTATAACTGATTTGTTTTATAATTCAGGAGGAAGATCTCTTAGATGTGTTACAGCTGGTATTATCTATAATGACAGAGCAGCCTGAAGCAGCCATTCCTGCGCTAGATAAAGTTGATGGTATGAGGTGTGTAGAACTAAGTGAATAGAAAAGAACGAGTCGAAATGAAAAAATGAAAAAACAAAATGGGGTTCTTATGTAGCGCTTTTTACGTTCGTCCCAATGCGCTTTACAATCATTATCAACAAAGGAGAACTTTACGGGCTGCATTTTAATGCGCTCTTTGGCATCCGCGCAGGTTACAATCATTAATTAGTTCGTTAGTATACAATTATGCTTCCAATTGGAATAGGCTGTTGAACCGGGAGATAATTCCCTACTCTTAAGTAAATAATTCTACAGGTTCTTTGATGTCCCCCGTTTATATTTACAGGTTAAGAAAGGGAATGGAGGCAGGGCCTACGGTTTAACGTTCCTATCTGAGATTACAAATTGAAGTTGTGTAACGCTAAATATATTTGTGTTTGATATAATAGGATTATTTTCAAGTTCCTAGATGCATCTCTCGAGTCTATTCGTGTATTTGCCTTGAAGATCATTGGTTGCTTTATCCATCACTGTAACGCAAGGTAAATTATTCACTAGTAATTGCGAAATACCAAATTCTCCGCATCCCCTCCCCTCCCCTCCCCTCCTCTCCCCGGGCATTTGAATTGTTTGGTTCAAATGCCCATCCCCGGGCAAGAAAGGGCGATCACATGCCCCAGGGTTGCCCGGGAGAAGGATGACGATGTTTCACATTGGCTCGTTCATTTGTGCTACAGAACAGATCTCGCATAAGTGTGAATATAGAAAGACGCGCGAATAAAGCACTCCAACACTGATCCACATTCTTATGATTTTTTTTTTTGTAGGCGGAAAGTTGAACTTCTACAACACTACGGCCTGTTCTCTATGATCGGTGAAAAAATCATGATCCATGGATTGACACTAACAACTTACAACGTTCTGTTTGAGGTAAGTGTACTCCCAGCACATTCCAAGGTACCGTTAGTATAAATGAGTGTATTTATTGTCTGCCAACATTGGAGTTTTCAGTACGAGTGGGAAACGTACGGTACCGTGACTCTTGAATGGCTTCCGCTCCGAACCAATCAGAAAAGCGAGAAAATAGACATCATCCAATCACAATGTTTGAATACGGAAGTCATTTAAGAGTCTAGATACCGTACGTTCACCACTCATACGAGAACTCCTTACTTACACTTGTGGTTAAGGGTCGCCCCCCACCGTCTGAACAAACACTGTGATTGGATGAAGAAACAAAAGAATAATAGAGCAAGACAAAACGAG
>JANTNT010227044.1:1691-13167 GCA_024752375.1 Entacmaea quadricolor
GAACTACAGACTTGAGCGACCTTTAGACTTGTGGAACCTATAGACTTTTGCAACCTACAGACTTGTGCGAACTATAGACTTGTGGCTTACAGACCTAAACGACAGTATTGTTAGACCACTTTTTGTTAAAGGCTTACAATTCACTTTCTCCCAACCGGACTAATCTCGAGTGGTGACCAGACCACTTCCTGAGTGATGGCTACGGCCCTGAGACTCTCATAAGTAACTTATGTTTTGTATGCGTATTCAATACATGGCTACAAGATGATGGTTTCAATTGCAGGTTGACCTTCTTGATTAAAGTCATCATCATAATCATTATTGTTAGCCATAAAATCTTCGTAATCATTTCAGTCATTCAAGCTTTATTTAGACTTTGCGCTAAACTCAACCTTTGGAATAAACAGAAAGTTAAACAGACAGTTTATTTAGTCAACTGAATGTATAAAATGTGCATTTCTTGTGGAGAATACGGTATTATCAGTATATACCTGAGAGTTTTTGACCATTGATCATTTGAGCTGCCTGTCGCATATTGTCTTCTCTCATTAAAAGATCTTTAATTTTTCTTGCTTGGTCTTTATCTCGGCAGATTGCTGCGAATTGAGCTCGTCTTTGCCTTGCTCTGCCACGAATTTGCACCAGTGCTGTAACTGAGTTTGGAGGATCCATCTGAACTACCAGGTCACATGCAGGCAGATCCAGTCCTTCTTCGGCTACACTTGTTGCCACGACAACCTGATAGTGTCCTTGTTTGATTTGTTTGAGGGTCTCGATCTGCTGTGTAACTGACATGCCTAATTTTAAAATGTTACAAAACCCAGTTGAAACTAAAAATTTTCAAGTACAATTAACTTTCTTCAGGAGGAGTGCAGCTATAGAGCCATTTCATTTAGGAGGGTTGCAGTGACAGGGGCAAGCCAGCAAGCCATTTGTTTTAGGAGGGGGTTCGGTGGTAGAGGGTTAATCCATTTTAGCAGTCAAGAGGTCGAATGATAAAAGGTAAAAAGTATATATATATATATATATATATATATATATATAAGTTTCCAGTCAGTATAAATAGTTCTTACCTGTGTCGGTACCTTTAGCTCCATGACCAATAATAAAAGTGGTTCTAACAAGCTTCCTTTGTAGCTGCGCACAAGAACTAAGGTATTCAGCTAGACAAACTGCAGTGCATCGTCGTTTGACAAGAACTAGTGCTAATGACCTCTGCCGATCCTCATTCTCACTCCATTCAAGTCTCAGCAATAGCTCTAGCAACTCGGCTACACCAGAAGCCATGGCACCGAAATGGCCAGGTACATTGAATCCTTAAATAAGAATATAAATGAATGAATAAATGAATTGGATGAATGAATGAGTGGGTGGGTTGATGGATGGGTGGATGGATGGATGAATGAATGATTGGATGAATGAATGATTTAATTGATTAATTATAGATATATAGATTGAGATTAAATAAAACAGCTTTTTCACCATCATGCAAATTAGAAACAGTTCAAGATGGAAAAATAATTACAGAATTTACAATTTTCACTTCCGTTCCGGCAAGACGCGCATCAATATCATTAGCGACCTTAAGATACGACGACGGGGCGAGTGACGACGGCTACCGGAAGTGATTTTTCAGATTTGAGAATGCGCAGTTTCTCGATGTCACGCAATTTGCCTACGTATACACCCGTAAACGTAAAATAAAATAAATTCGAAACAACATGTCTGATATTGCCAATTATTATAATATTGATGGTTTGCAACCATTCTCAAAGGAATCAAGAGACGAAGACACAGCGGCCATGTTGGTGGTACGAACAAAAGAAGCTAGTGAGAAATCTTTTGTTAAATATCACCAACATGGCCGCGATGACGTAACGTGCAAACGAAGAATTAAGAAACACAGAAACGATTTGTATCGGTAATCAAATCTTGACGAGTGAAATTAATGAAGATAAATTTCACACGTGTTTGTCAAAAATCGAAGTGTAATTTACCGAGCTTTTATTAGGCAAGTGAAATTACTTCAGTTTGATGAGCCCAAGTGAAATTTATCCTGATTTAATGAGTTACCATTTGATTATTCAATTTCAAATAAAATTAGGGAGTAATTTGTCATCTATATTATTAGGAAGTAAACAACACATTCAATTTCTAGTACATCCATTCTCATTCTGTACGGCTGGCTCAAGATGACCGATATTTCTGGCCATATCCTTCATTTCCAAGCAATAGACTTTTCTAAATTCGCTTGCAATTGAGTGACCTAGAAACAATGGTTCTAAGAAGGCGAAGCTTAATGTTTTCATACACTTAGTTATCAAGTTCCGTCTCGTCTCGGAACTATATTTCGTGGTCACTCAAGCGATTTCTTAAAAACTCTATTTCCTGACCTTGTATATTTTAAAATAAATTCCTTGATTGTTCTTTATCCAGAATCGGCCTTTCCGATATAATATAGATGACAAATCACTCCCTAACTTTTACTAAAAATGTCACGCGTTATCTGAAATTTCTCGACCGTTGCTATCCTAATCATAATTCCTTTCCGTTATTTGTCTTCTCTAGTATTAATGGATAATCAAATATGGTCACTTGTGAAGTTAAGGATAAATTTCACTAGTGTTTGTCAAAAGCGAAGTAATTTTTTAACAAACGCGTAAAATTTACCCTTAATTTTCACACTCGTCACTATTTGATTACCTATACTAATTTTATATTTATCACGTTTTGAAACTAACCTTTAGCAAAACGCTGGCCCAAGTAAGTCCTGATTGTCTCGCATGGCAAGCCTTGACTCTCAGCCCAGTCAAATCCATGTAGACAATCACTTCGATTAAGCTCTACCATACGATCGAAAGCAACTTTCTCTCCACATTCTTGGAGAGTGCAAATGCAGTCACATATAATTTCGAAATGCACCAGTGAGTTCATTGCATTTGGAGTCTCCGATTTTGGACAATTTAGTAGGTTATCGACAACGCCAAGTATTGGATAGATATCGTCCTTGGAGAGGACACCCCCAGCTGAAGGTTGAAACACGTCTTTGTATTCCTTGAACTCGCTAAGTCGAGCAGCTAAGTTAAAACACTTTGTGGCATATTCCATCAATAACCCTAAAAGGTCCTGCTCTGTTTTAGTGTATTCTGCACAGTGACACACCATTTCGGCTTGGCTCGTCTTCTTTGTTAATTCAGGGATATTTTCCGTTACGGTTAGCAGAGAAGCACCACCAAGGTTTGCGAGCAAGCGTTGCATTTTTTTCACGGTTCTTTCCAAGGTTGGCTCACCAGCAGGGGATGCTGTTAGCCCTAGTATTTTAGGCCTTTGAAACAATGGAATCCCTTCACTGAGGTAGTAATCCCTAACAATGACATTATAGGGGTGATCCTTGTTGCAGTGGTGCGCCTCATCCAGAACAATCAATGCGCTGTCTTCGAAACGCAACGTACCATTGTTGATATGGTTCCTGTAACAATCAGCTGTAACAACGAGAATATCGTGGTTAAATATAGGAACACCTTGTTCCAACTTTCTCATCTCCCCACAAATAGCACCGATACGTACTGGTCTGAATGGTGTTCTACCATGCGTTGCAACTTGTCCGAAACCATTCACGTTTGGTTTGGTGGTATTCTCCCCTTCATCTTTCGCAGAAACTGGAATCTGTAAATTTTTTAGTTCATTTCTAAGATAGTCACTTTGCTGAATGACAAGTAAGACGCGGTCCACGAGGAATATTATTTGACGAGAGGGATTTAACTGTAATATATGAGCGACAACAAGTGCTGCTACCAGAGTCTTCCCTGTCCCAGTCGGTAAGAAGCAAACGGAATTAGCAGCCATAGCTTTGTAATACAATTCTACTTGATAACCAAACGGAGCAGTTTTCGTATTTATATCTGGGTTGAAACCTTCAGTTGGAGTTTTCAATGGTGGATGGTGACGAATTGGAGCTTTTTGAGACTTTGCAACCGTTTGTTCGTGTCTGCCGCTTGTAAAATGCTCGTTGGCTTGAGATTTAGAATTGAGATGAACCTTACAGTATTCACAGAACTTCAAATAAGGTTCAGAGGTTACCTTTGCGATTTTGTTTTGATGTTTTGTGCTTTGGAAATGCTCGTCGGATTGTTGTTTGGATGTAAATGAAATCTTGCAAAGGCCACATGACTTAATACCGCTAGAGTCCCCTTCAGAGTTACAACTTCTTGATCGTGGTTTCAAGATTTCTGCTTGTTCGATTCTGCTTCGGTTTCTTCCAGGCAAAATCGCTTCGTTGAAGCTCTTTCGTCTCGAAGGTTCTTTTTGGTTCCTTTCCTCTCCAATTACACCAGGACCTTTTCTGCACTTTAATGACCAAACTGGGGGCTGATGTTTGACTCGTTGTATCACACCAGCTCTTTCTATCATATATAAAGCAGAGTTGACATCACGTTTAGTTGACAATCCAATGGCCTTTGCAATCTCCAATGTAGTCAATGGTCTGCTATCCTGTGTCATGACCTCAATGATGCTCTTCTGTAATAGACTAAGCTTAAGTGGTTGCAAGGGAAGCTCTTGAAAGGATTCTGTAGACGTTTTCTCTCCATTCAAATCAGTATTAAATTCAAAAGCATAGCCATTACTGCTGTACCTTGGTTGAAGCGATGATCTATCAGTATAGTGTCCATTCAAGACTGTATCGGAGCATTTCCGGTATGGCCTTTTTGTAAATCCTGACAGTGAATGCTGTTTCGTCAACAATGGAGACGAACGAGACCTGTTTCTACAGACACTTCCATTGTAAAGTAAATCTCCATTGTCTAACTGTGAATCCACCCACTTTGATGTACGGTGGTCTTTACCAAACGAACCATTCACAGACAATTCTGTACTAACATCGTTAATCAGATTGTTTCTATCTTGATCCTTTAGATCTGATTTCCAAACCCATGACAATGGATTCAATGAAAACAGTTGTATGAGTCCTTTTTGCTCAAGGTTTTTTGATGCCATCAAAGCACATTTCGGTGATGTAACTGCTGGCAGGCTTTTAATAATATCATGAATGGTACAATATTTTTTAGCCGATATGATTGCCATTACGAGGCTTTCCGTCTCTGTATTTTGATTTGAATCACTAAAGGGCTCTCCATACTGGGGTGATTTTACTTGTTGAAATAGTTCAAAGGAACTAACTTGAAGTTCTGGAATGTTATGTAGCTTTTCTAAGCCCAAAGTCGATTCTTGATTTTCCCAACTATTGAAACCCAGAGAAAATGTCTGGCTAAATGACCTTGAAGGACTCGGTGGCTGTTCGTCCATTGGATCACCTTCAATAAAATAAATAAAATAACATAATTTACTAAAATTTACAATGAGAAAAAAATCTTATCCAACAAGCCGGTATGGGTACATAAAGAAAAACTAGAAAAGTTCTGTGAGTGAGAAAGTTAAAACTAGAGTAATGAAACTAATGTGCTGAATGTGTGGCAAATGCTTACTCAAAATACTGGATTAAAGTGGGCATGCTAAACAAGTGTATCAGTTTCTCTCAACGCAATTGATTCCACGTTGGTTTTTTATAATCCATCATGATGTAATTTCGCTAAAAGCCCCGTTCAAACGAGAACGCAAGCCAAGGATAATTTACCTGTTGTATCTTACAGTAGCTTGGGTTTGTATTGTTCAAACGAGACAAAAGTAACCTCAACTTACAAAGAATTTTAAGTAAGCTTAAATTATTCGCAAATCACCGAAAACTCTCGCAAATCATTGCAACCTGTTGTTTAAATAAGAAGCTTGTTCAAACTTGGGTTCGGACTTGTGTAGTTTTTGTTTGAATTTGGTATATCGAAAGATATTACATGGTTGAACGCTTCAAAGAAAACGAGACTACAAGAAGGAAAGGTACGGCTGTACAGACAAAAGACCAAACTATATTTCCTTATTCTTGTAAAATACTGTCAGTCCAAATATCATACAGCCAATACAGCTCACTCCTAACGCTTTTGAGAGTCATTTGATGGTACAACTACAAAAGGATAGCGAGACTTCAGTTTCCTTCAGCACAGTTTCTGATATTTACTTTGAATTTTTGGCTGCATTTCAAATCGTCCAGCTTCGACCGACCTAGCAATAAAGTACATCCTAGATGAACCTTACGAACATAAAACACTGCAAAGTGCAATGAGACCTAAGTGAATGCACTATATAGGAATAACATCACACACGAAATTAAATCTATGGAAAATTTTTCAAGTCTATCTACATTTAGCGTCATTCCAGTTTTCGTGATTTTGTCTGAATATCTGGGATTTCGATTTTGTCTTTTAAGCTACATTGCTTAAACATTTCATAGCGCCAAGATATTCCTCGTCAAACTCGAAAATACTAGAGCATTTGAAAAACACTATTTCTCTCTAGTTATCTTTACCTTGGACAGAGTTGTAAAAAGTTCTGCAGTCACGCCTTGGCAGCAAATACTATGGACGCCGCCACGTCTTTTCTAAGAAGCCTGCTTCTCAGAAAATAGGCAGAAAGAGGACCTCAATGAGGAAGTAAATTGGTTTCCTGTTGTTGAAATTGTTTTGGAAAACTTCAACCAAATAAATTTAAGAAGTTCTCCAATATTTTACCATTAGCCATTGTGCAGTTATCAAAATTAATCGCTTAGTTAAAATTCTTCAAAAAATAAATATGGTTTAAGTGGAGAAGGGTAGTCAATTGATGTTCACGCTTTAACAATTTTTTATTCAAATTCTAATATCTTTGTTTACGTTTTATTTCTGAACGACGTTCCCTTTAGTTCGTCATAATTTGTTGTAATGTTACAGAGCACTTCAGAGTATATCAGTACAACATCATCTTCGTGTAAAACGAAGTTTACATAATAATTTACAGTTATATTTTTAAAGAAAATTCAACAATTTGAAAATAAAGATTGTCAACAGCAGCCAAATTATTTGGTCACCTTTGGCAACTCGATCTTCTACCGGAAGTTGTACTGTTTCCAAGAATTTTACTATCGTTATGTTAATAACTTTTGTGGAATTCTTAGACGCCTCCTCGCTTCTTAGACTCAAACTGTCTAAATAAACATTATATATTTTAATATATAGGTCTTAATAAAAATATATAATATAATAGGTTTATCAGATTGTTCAATCAGACTGCAAATAAATCATTAAAGGTTGGTGTTAAATTTGGTATGTTATCAACATGATTTCTGCAGCTCTACTTCAAGAGCAGACGGTTCTTACACGGCCGACTGTTGCTAAAAAAATAAGCCTTATTAAATAATCAGTTTAAAACAAGGGCTTTGACAACAAAGAATGAATCCCTACTAAAGCTAACAGACTTGTTGCAGGTTTTGATTTCGTAAAATTACAGCTCCAAACAGTTAAAGTTGTTCAACGCACAACCCAACATACTCTGAAAAAGCGAACCAATCCAACAATGTCTCGTATATAATGTATATATTGTGTTTGGTGTTTTTATACCGCTAAAGTATAAGTATATTGCAACAGCATAGTGGAAAGGACAAACTGGCTCATTTGATAAACCTGCCTGGTGCATGCCAAAAGGTTCTGCACATTTGAACATATCCTTCCATGTTAATTTGCGCATTAGAAATAAATATTATTATCATGTTCACCTGGATCCTATGTTCAATGTTGAAATTATAAACTAGACCTAAGAATGCGGGCTTATTCGATTTTATGAAGACAGATACAAAACTTTACCCTCACTGGTCAAATAGACACTTTCCCTTGAGGGAATGTGTTAGATACAACAGTGTTGCAATACAACACCTACGACTTAAATAAATGATATAAATTATACTTACTTTCCATAATAATTACAAGTATAGAGATATTGATCAAGGTGATCATAAACAAGGCTTTCAAACCACCGACCATTAAAAAGATAAAGACATGGTTTAGAGACTTTGATACAGAGTTCATAAGAATTGCCTTTAGAGACCTGATGCACAGATGAAACTCGATCACCACTCAACAGGATACAGGTTCCGCATACTTGAGAAACCTTAAATAAACGTATTTAAATTTAAGCGAATTCTAATAACATAACAGCTTTATCAAATTCCTCAAAATTTATACTAATTTTCAATTGTCATTGGATTAACGTTTTAATGCAGCATTATTTAAAAAAAAAATCGAGATGAAAATAGGTAAATGAAGGTGGAAGCTCCTTTCAAAAAATATGATATTCACACAATTCTACATATTTGTAAAAAAACTACATCACTAGACTAAGTACAGTATTACAGATATCTCAAAATAACAAAAGTAAATAAAGATAGCTCTGCGATGTGATATTCACACAATTCTACGTATTTGTAATAAACTAAATTACTGTTACAGTTTTACAAAAAAAGGGTAAATAAATGTACAGAGTACTTTTATGTCACACGATTCTATGATATATTTTTAATGGACTAACTACTATTCAGTAATACAGAAAAAAGCGATAAAACATGTCACTGAAATCCTCTCCTTTAAGCCACTTGGTTCACAAGTGAAAGTAAATCTAAATTAGTCTACACTTGTGATGCGGATTAAAATCCAGAAATTATGAATTGATTTGCTTTAAGAAAAATTTTATTTCCAAAAATCTTTTCTTTAATTTAATATAGATTTTGGTATGAAAATATTAAAATCAAAATCAAAATTATTTTTAAATTGTATAATCATAATTACTTCTGCATTGGGTGTTTCACATTCACTTCTTCTGACTTGTACAAAATAGCTAAAATGAAATAGAAACCTTTTTTTTAATTTAACAAGTTTAAAGGATTTTCAAAGGATTACATTCTGTACTTTAGTTGGTCCTTCTCTTATGAATCATAAGAGCATCTGATGAAACTTTTAATCCCTATAATAAAAACTTTCAAACTTTAAGTTCAACTAAATTTCAGCTGCAAAATCGCGTGTTAATAGATGACTTGTCCAGTATTGATTCTTCATGAAAAAGCTTATGAAAAAACTGCTGGTAAAAGAATCTCTAACAAAACCATGGGGTGAAACATTCTGTGTTTCTTTATAATTGATAGTGCTTTAGATACTGATATCTGAATGTTTCTTTCACGTCACTGCTGGACGCCCCTCTCAACAGAGAAGAAAGAACGATATGGTGTTCATGCTATGGTGAAAGTGATTACACACAGTGAATAATCGAATGCCAGTCACTTCACTTCTGGATCTATATCTCTCTCAACATTGAAGAAAAAAACTGTCCAGCAAAGGTTATTATTTTAAAAGGAAGTACAAACCTGCATGTACAATCTAAAACACAATCATGGGGATGGTACGGTAGTCTGTGCTGTTTTGATGGAACGTTTTCACAAATATTAGAGTATTACCTTTAAGAAACTTCATCTTGTACATGTGTCCCAATAGCATGGAAAGACTGTAGAAATTTATCCCCAGCTAAACTGTATGTAAAAGATCTATCATCCCAAGTGGTTGAATGATCAGTTTTAGATAGAGGTACCAAAACATGGCTGCACTGAACATCCAGTATTTGGTAGAAATCTCTATAGAAAGCCGTCTAGCATGTACTATTTACACTATATCGAGAAATAACCAACACGATAAGCAACAATAGCTTCGTTATCACAAAAGGAAATAATAGCATAAATACGTTACAAAGTTTTTAAAAAACAAAGAAGGCAAATTTGTAAGAAAATCAATTCAATTTTCTTACAAATTGTATAAGTTTGAACTTCTGTAGATATGCTCCATTTAGTTATGATCAATCATGATACAATCGAATAAGTATCCTCTACTATGTTCCAGTTGTTTTTCCAAAGACCATAAGTAGCACGAAGCTCTTCATTACCACGTAAAAGTATGGAGTGAACATTTGATTGCTGACTTCTTTTGCATTAGGCATATTTATAATTAAATGTCATGAAAATGTGACGCCGTAATCAAAGCATCCTCTTCAACATTTCAAGAAAAGAAGATTCGTTCAACTGCTTATAGGGATTAAATTAATTGGACCGTCAAATTTAACCAAATAAAACTATCATATGCAAGAAATAATTTTTATATAATAAATTAATTATTACAAGAAATAGCAAAAGTGAATAAACTATTTGGGCACGTTGTCCGTGTACAATCCATGCAACTGTTCATAGTTCTACATCTACATCTACATTTTTAATCTATAAAGGTTTCCCATTAATTACATGGATATGATCAGACTATAGTTCAGCTTAACAAAAATATAGAAATAAATAATTAATGAAATAAATAAATAAACAATAATCTTAAATTAAATAGTTAAGTTATTTATAGCTTTTCTTAATCCATCATAGTACGTGGACTCAATTACATACCCTTATGAAAAAAAAGCTAAATTTGTAAACATCTCTTACTAGATGAGAAACGATGGATGGGTTGTAGGTAATTTGAAACACCGTGAATAAAAAACGAGTTTACTTAACTGACGTTACTAGATGAAGAGGATTGAATAATCTTCTTAGGATTATACTGACTGTGACTCTTTCTTTAGACTTAATGTAGTCAGGTACGCTAAGGCCTATTATATTATTCATTCACGGCTTTTCACATAAGGTGGAGTCTAGCATTTAACCTGCGTCTCTGGAGTGATGTCCAGTCGAGCTCTTTTAACAGGCTAGACGGTCAAGTTATTTATAGCTCTCCTTAATCCATCATAGGATGTGGACTCAATGACAGAATTACTTAGACTATTCCAAACCTTTATGGGTCTAGCAAAAAAGGCTAAACTTGTAAACATCTCTAGATGAAGAGGGTTGAATAAACTTGTCAGGATTATGCTGAAATGTGACTCTTTTTTTAGACTTAATGTAGTCAAGTGATGTCCATTCGAGCTCTTTTAACAGGCTAGAAACCACCCTGGGACTTCTGGTGTAACAGGATTTGACCCAACGGGCTGCCCTATGCATGATGAAATTTTTCAATTTCCAGGATATGTTTAGAAAGATAGGGATCCCAACTACTACTGCTGATGTCGTCTAACTAGGGTGAAATAGGCTTGATCTTTGACATAACTACCTAAGAATACATCATCTTGTCACCACAAAACGAACAATAAAAAACTCATTCTCTTACGGACTTGTCAAATCTATGAAACAAAGGTTCTTGTAATGTAGCTGATCCTAAATTTACTCGTTGTTTTCACGATATAACTTGTTTTCCTACTTCCCATAAAATTTAATGGATCGCAAAAAGCTTATTTCAGTCGAACTTACCCTAAAGTTACTTAGGGTATAAAATAAGTTATAAATAGACAATTTACTGGAACTGTCTTATTCCTTCCTTTATCAAACATATACTCTTTCATGGGATTAAAACATTGCTGATTCTGGGGAAAGAGTATAATTTTAAAATATTACGTCTTACTTACCCGTCATTTCCTGAACAAAAATCAAAACAAAGTTATTGAGTACTGTAAATGGCGGAACGTGAATAACATGTCAACCTCA
>JANTNT010227154.1:0-14906 GCA_024752375.1 Entacmaea quadricolor
CTTTTGTTTCCCCTGGGCCTCGTTTTGAATTGCTTTGTTCGTGATCACTCGACCGGGATATCGAAAGTGGGCTATTCTGTCGTCACGGCAAAACCTTATGATCTAAGAATTACGACAAAGTACTGAGGTCAGTTCTATCGGAATACGCAATAATACAACACTGCTGCTCGTTTATTGAACAGTACGTAAGAACTAGTGATTTACCCGGCCCTTACAAAAACGCTTGTTTTTTCCAAGGATCCGACCCGAGAGGATACGCGATAATATCTTTTGTTACGTTTTTAATAAACATTTATTGATTTGACACTATTTTCTATTGCTTTATGTCCGGTAAAGAAAACCAATCTTAGAACATGTGTGTTTTTTGACCACGTTATGTGTTGATTTTAACCATGAAATGATCATGGAATTTGTCTTTGATCATGGTACGAGTCTTTGATCATGGTACGAGTCTTTGATAATAGTATGTGTCCTAAACTGTGGTATATCTACAACCTATCCGACCATGTTGTGTCCTCATGGTGCTTCTTTGACCATGGTGTATCTTTGAAGATGGTGTATGTCCTTAACCATGTGGCCGATGACCCTTTGACCATGTTATGTGACTTTGACCATGGTACGTGTCCTTGATCATGGTATGGTGTATCTTGGACCGTACGTGTCTTTCATCATGGTATGTGTCCTTGACCAGAATGTGTTCTTAACCATGGTAACAATTTTTTGGCAGAATATGTTTTTTTGACATAGCTATATTTACATAGTTACAAAAGTATTTCAAAAAATAAAAGTGAAAATTACCGTACCGCATTGAGCAATTGCATTCAAGCATTGTAATCGGTTGAGATCATTTTCCGCGTGCTGTTTGATTGGCTTAGCAGAGAAGCCCTTTGAGAGTTAATGTGTTTAGGTTGTAAACACTACTTACATTCCAGTTCTAATCCCAAAAAGATTATTTTTCCAAGAAAAAAGATATTCTATTTTTTTTAACTAGCACTTTAGTAACAACTTGATTGGATAATTATATAAATATAAGCTGAATTCTTTGATGTCAAAATAAACCTTTATCTGTTCTCAGCTAGTCTACACTCCTAAAGAGTTCTATATTTACTTCAAGTTAAAAAAAAGCTCAATTTGAATCTCATTCGTTAGCAAAAACGCTTAAAATAATTCCTCCTTCAAGATAAATATAATCTCAACGGATAGTTTTCTTGGAGACAAATTGACTTACGTCGGCGGGAATGAAGGTTATATTGCTTTTGTAGATCTATGAATAGATCGATCGACCCTATCAATATTATAGTTCGTGAGTACTAGTGCGATACTCTACTTAAAAACTTCCTACCACTATCACGATATGATCAGAGATATACCTTTCATTCCGCTTTCAGCATCCTTTCTGCTTTCCTTTTTAAAAATTAATAATATTTATATATTATTAACCCTTTTCCTTCCAGGGATAGCGAAGTAATTGCGAGACAAAACTGAGTCATTTGTATCATATGAGTTATTTCTCGTCACAAATGTTTGAGCCTGGAAGGAATAGGGTTAAAGATAAGCTAACAAAGAAATATAAAAATATATAGTTTTTTAAAAAAGTGTAGACTTCAGTTCATTAAAAATAAAGAAGAAAACAAACGAAGGAATAAATAAAAGTTAAATCCAAAAAAAGATTTTCCTGTTTTTCCCCTCTTTTCCATTATGGTATGGTTAGATTGTAAACTTCACTTATCGTTTTATTTGCCCGAAATGTAGCTTTGAAGTTTCTCTTCATATTTAATTTTTGTTTATACAAGTTTCGATAACGTAGGCATGGCTTAAAGTGCAAATGATTTGAAATTTTTTATTGCTTTGAAATATACGTAGTTTATTGCTAGTCAAAAAATATCGTAGTAAAATTTATGTAAGATGGTTATTTTTGAAGTATTTGAGGGAAAAAAAACCTGTTGAGAGTTGTGACGTCACACGGTTTGCACACCATCGAATTTTCTCGTAAAGGTGGTGTTACACGGGGCAACTTGCAACGCCGATTTTTCGCTCAACGCTGTTGCGCGAAAAATCGATGCCGTGTAACATAGTGCCAAGGACGATTTTTCGCGCAATATTTCACTCGGCAACACGATGCGAGTTTTTGATCTGGCTTCAAAAACTCGCAACGCAAGATGACGAATTCAGCAAATCGATGTGTGTAACATGACTAATGCAATCGAGGCTTTTGTAAACAAACAATGTTAACAGCGCGTGGACTGAGTACTAAAGTGATTGTTGCGCGAAAATTTGTCCCCTTGTGGATATAACATGTTGCAAAAAATCGACACACAAATAGCAAAACAGCGAGTTGCGCGAAAAATCGACGTTGCAAGATGCCCGTGGAACACCACCTTAAGATAAGTAAATCTTGGTCCTTGTTTATATTTGAAAGCTTAATTGTCATATTCCAGGTATTATAATAAACAAGTTTAATCTACTTATTCAAGCGAAAAAGGAGAAACGCTAAAGATTACAATTAAACGTCAAAACTCTCGACAGCCGGTTTTTCTCAAATATTTTTTTTAAAAACTATCTTACTTAAAATTTGCTATAATATTCTTTTGCCTACCAATAAACTTGGTAATTCAAATAAAAACTTTCAATTCGTTTGCACTTTAATTTCTTGTTAACACTGAAAAACGAGCGTTAAAATCTAGTTCTGTATATTACGTATATCTTCTCATGGAATCCACTGTCAAAGAAGCAGAGCTAAGATGGTAAGAATAGTAAAACAAACCTTTAATTTGAAACATAAGAGATAGCTACCAAAGAAAGCCGTTAAAAAACTGTTCTAAAATGAAAGATAAAAGAGAACAGATACTAACAAAAGGTTAAAACTGCTTTAAAATGGAAGGCAAGGGAGACAGCTACCAAATGAAAGGTTAAAAAACCGCACTAAAATGGAATTTAAAAGAGTCAAAGCGAGAGCATCACGGTATTACATCATTACTTTGTTTCCAATTTTCAGACGGTTTCTTTTCCAGCAGACAAAAGTCTATCTAGGCATGGAAAACGAATCGCCTTTTATGTATATCGTTCTAGTTCTGTCAGTATCCTCTTAATGTCTGTACGTAACGAGACAAAAAGTCTGGCTTTCTCCTTTAAGTAATTTTCATTATAGAATTGGTGAATACCAGTTATGACATTCACCGCGTGATATTGACTTCTGTTACAAAAAAACGCACTAAGAACGGCTAGTATGGACTTAAGATGACATTTTAAACGATGCTCCTGTAAATTATCTTTACAGTAAGGCAGCATGAAGTCTCGGATTTTTGCATTTGTTTTTGATGTGCCGATGTGAAGGGGGTGTGAGTGGGCTTTTTTTATTAGAATGACCTATGCACCACATATAGACTTCACTGAGAAATGAAGATGTTGGTTTAATATTTGAACAATACTGGCACAACATGTGCAACGAACGATAGGCAAAGTTATTTACAATGAACATAAACTTTTGGCTTTTTTTGATTAGAATGACCTATGCACCCTAGACTTCACTGAGAAATGAAGATGTTGGTTTAATATTTGAACAATACTGGCACAAGATGTGCAACAATAAACGATAGGCAAAGATAGTTACAATGAACTTAAACTTATATTGTTGTTTCTGTTTTCAAGTTACCTGTTCAGCTGGTAGTTATTAATTTAATCCGAAAAGAATGTCCTAACAAATTTAAATCGCGAATTGAGCTATTTTTGAAACACAAGAAATTAAAAATGTACGGCTGAAACTAAATAGAGGAAAAACAAACAAGCAACGAGGCCGACGCTAAAATAAGTGATAAAATATGGCAAATAAATAAATACAAAAACGGAATTCGTGACAAATAAAAAACAAAACAAAAACAAAAGCAAGACAACAAATAACAAAGCCAATAAAAAGAATAAACAAACAAATAAATAAGAAAACAACAAAGAAAACGATTACAAAGTCTGAGTAGTGAGGCAACAAATAGCCAGAAAGCAAATAAATACCAAGACAACAACTGGCAAGAAAACAACTGCGAAGGCTAACTTCCGAGACAACAACTGCCAAGACAACAAATAACTTAGGCAATAATAAACGAATACAGATATCAAATAACAAGACAATTAGAAATAAATAAACAAAATAAGTAAATAAGAAAAGTAATTAGGAAGACAACAAGACAATCAAAACATTAAGCAAAACTGAACCAATTACAAGTAATCAAAACATTAAACAAAAACTGAACCAAGCAAATATTTAATAAAAGATATACGTAAAACAAGTAACCATGGAAAAACATTTTCAAACATTTCCATCGACTTCACTGACTGGATAGAAATCGAACTAAAAGTGTCCATAGACGTTAAAGATAAAAATAAATAAGCAACTTATTTCTTCTAAGAACAACGCTTTTCTACCGTAAAATAGAAAAGCGTTGTTCATACTTTTTACTTATCAACGATCCGACCTTGATCAGTCTTATAATATTATCTCTAATGTTCTCAAAAAAAAAAAAAAAAAAAAGGAACGCCGATTAAAAAGTGTTTAGCATTGCAAGCATAACTATTTCCAAAATAATCACTGACCAAGTTAGTTTTAATGAAGATGAATGAAGTTCTGATACTTGCTTTTCCTCAGCAAGCCTGTGTTTTCACATGTTAACTGTACTGTTTCGTGGCAAGTGAAAAGATTTCAGGGAAAGGTCTTTTTGATCTGTTTCTTTTGACAAGAAGAGAATTGAAGCGGTGTACTGAACCTAGTGAACAGAGGGAAAATTAGAAAAAGCTTAACCAAAAGGCAGGGGGCAGACCCCATGACGCTTGCTTTTAATAGATTTCTTCTGGCTGAGTTTTGTAAGCTATATTTGGCTTCTTTTCATTTCAGTCAAGAGCAAAGTAAAAATGCTTGTTTAATTAAATTTCCGCGGAGTTAGGCAGTAAAAATGCATAAAAGCCCTCGAGCCCAGCTTCAGTAATTATAACCATGTTGATAAAACCTGTTTGCGTCTAGCTTGAATGTGCTGAGAGAGGTAGAGCTATTTATACAATCTGTGTAATTTCTGTCCGGTCAAGACCTTTTAAGATGAGAAGGAATGTTTTCTTCTACCCTGAGGGACTAAATACAATTTAGCCAAAAACCCATGCAATATGAATAACACATTGTTCCAGTACATCCCTTAAAACGAAAATTTTTAGGCAACCTCAAATGGAAATGACGTATAGAATCTTCTTTAATAAACAGTTTTATTTGACTTGAGCTGGGTTTGGATTTCCAAGTGTGTTCAAACCGATGTCGGAGGATCTTCACACGGAGAGCGGTACGTCTTGTTTTTTTAATCTTATCGCCGTTAGGCTGAAAGTCCTGTAATTACGACCAAAGAATGTATGTATATCAGTCAAGGTTAGTTTCAATTTACATCTTAATTAAATAAATCCATACTTTAAAATAAGATGTCCGAAAATAAACTAAAAGCAGCGTTTTTCCCTTGTGTTAAGAAAAGGGAAAACAACGAATATTTTCCAAATAATCCGCTTTCTTCTAATAAAATTTTCAAGTGAAGTTCAAAATTTTGACTACCAAAACATTAAAGCTATTTGAAATTCCTGAATTTTATTATAGAGTAGAATGAAAGAAAAGCCATTCTGATAAAATATTGAAAGCGCACTAAGGGTACGTGTAACAGTATTATGACTCTTCGCCTTGGCGGAGCATGTTGGAACGGGAATAAGAAAAGACTTACTTGATTAAGTTAAAATAGTACATGATGAAAATAGCTTGACATCAGTTCTGGCAGGTTTTTGAGATCTTGTTGACAAAAATGAGTAGGACTGTATCAACAAATAAGATTTGCTCTAAATGCTAAAATGCAGGGCCTGCCCATCAGACATCAGAAATCTTATCATTGTCAGTTTCTATTTCACATTTTATTGACGATTTTTGAAAAGTCCAACTGTCTTAAAACCGCATAGGACACCACTGATAACTTAAATGCATAAACTTTATATAATCTTAACTGTAGTTTAACCGTTGATCACTCGATAAACACCACAGATAACCCAAAAAGTCAAAATAAGCCTGGTAAGCCTGCGGTGCGCTCATTAGTTCACTATCTTTATCATTTAACTTAATATTTTCTAAAAACACAGGGCGGGGATTAAATATTATAACTTAAGCTTAATTGTACTTAATTTTGTTCCAATTTATTTCAAAAACATTATTATTTCTCGGAAGGTTCCTTTGATATCAGGAGGGGGCTTGAAGATTTTCGATTTTAGAATATGAAGTTTTCAGAGCCCCCCCCCCCCATTTCTGAACTTGCCAAATTTTGTGGCCTCGCTTTGTGTAGTGTAAAAATTCAACAGCATGGTAATAAAAATTTCAATTAGCCATCCCCAAAATAAAAAGGCCAACCTCTGTATCTTTCACAAATTTAAGGGTCCCCCCTTAACATCTTTATGCCCCACGTTATATTAAATGAACATACGCGGCTTATTTTCAAGTTGTTGTTGTTGTTGTTGTTGTTGTTGTTGTTCTTCTTCTTCTTCTTCTTCTTCTTCTTCTTCTTATTATTATTATTATTATTATTAACATTATTAACATTATTATTATTATTAACATTATTATTATTAACATTATTATTATTATTAACATTATTATCATTATTATTATTAACATTATTATCATTATTATTATTATCATTATCATTATTATCATTATTATTATTATCATTATTATTATTATTATTAAATGAACATACGCGGCTTATTTTCAAGTTTTGTATAAGCGAAGCTTGAGAGCTGGATGCGTTGTGTTAACATGGAAATAACAAAACAAAAAAATTAACTCCCAACAAAACATTTTGAAATGGCAAAATAACCGAGACAAGCTAAAGTTGAAAAATAAATTTTTGCGAATGTTACTTCAGTAACCACGAGAAAGTGGTTCCAAGACGAGGCTGAGCTAGATGTTTTCGTACATTTACTATATTTATCAAGCCCCGCCTCGTCTTGGAGCCATTGTTTCGTGGTCACTCAAGCGAGTTCGAGAAAGGTTTACTGAAAAAAAGCGACTAAAAAAGCTCAAATAGTTTTAATACAAAGAAGAATAAACTTGGTTGATATGTCTATCGACGCGAGACTTGAAAGACTGATAGTTTAAAACCCACGCAGCGTTCTAACTACGTAATCAACATTTTTAATATAACAGGCGATTAAAGATGTGAGCTCACTCTTGATCTGTTCAATCAACATTTGACTTCTATAAACTCGGGCCTTCCTAATCCAACAAGGTTTACCAGCCAAGTAAGGCAGAGAATGTCTGCAAAGGCTTATAAGATTCATATGTATGAAATGGTTATGGTGAAGTAGGGTCAGAAGACAAAGAAATTTATACGTGAGGCCATTTACAATGCAATTGTGGTTAAGTAGTGTAGTAGCAACGTTGACTGGGATAATAGGGTAGGGAATAAAAGTTGAAAGCTACAAAGAGTTGAAAATAAACACAAAAGTAGATTAAGGAAATAGAATGACACGAGCAAAAGAACGAAAAGATATACCGGATACAACTGAAGTTGAAAAGAAAATGAAACAAGGAATGGAATGGGATAGAATAGGAAATTTAAAAAGCATGTATATATATATACATATATATATTCAAGAGGAGCTCAGATCATCTTCTCTCTGTTATTGCTTCTCGTTATTGTCATTATTAGATAAGGGAAATAGAATCATATAAGCAATAGATAAGAAAAAATTGAAAGAGGGTACAAGAACGAAAGAAAAAGCTGGATACAACGGAAGTTTAAAAGAAAACTGATGAAATTTTGGAGATGAAAAAGGACAGGAAACAAATAAAGCATTCATGTTGAACATCAGCTCAGATCTTTTTCTCTCTGCAGTTATTGCTCTTCGTTATTGTCAAATAGAGTTTACCGGGGAGGTTTTACGTTTCTTTTCTTTTCCGTTCGCCGGAATGGTTTAGTATCTTGCCATGTTTGAGGTCGTCAGATACGAAGAGTACAATCACATGGTAAAACTGATAGATATACGACAAAAGGTTGGCTCAATATTAAGCAAAGCACAAGTAAAGTGCAATATCAAGGAGACATGTTGTCGACTCAATCCTAACAATCAACTATTCTAAAAAGTTCAACTATTGATCGAAAATAAGATAAGCAAAGTACTCCTCTTCCGTTTCTCAAGAACAAAAACCTCTTAACATTTTAAAATCAAAATTAAAATTAAAATATTAATAATATTAAAATTTACGAATCCTAAAAACCAAGGACCAGAAACACCTATATTAACAGAGACATATTTTATCAACAAAAACTGCTAAAAACTGCATGTTAAAGATTTTATCTATTACAGTTTTAATTAGATCGATCCATGGCTCGAAACTAATCCTCCACAGACTGAAATCCTTTTAATATGTTACAATGGAGAAAGTGTTTTGCACGTTGCATAATAATTGTTGTTGATTTACTGAAGAACCGTGAATATTGTTTAGACTTAATTGTTACTGGACGCTCATCTCCGGTGCTACCTGTCAGACATAACTTTCATGATTAAACAGAGTTCTAATAATAGAGAACGTGGACTAGTAGCATATTATCTCTTGTATTGTGAATTGCGCAACTTTTGTTTACGGGTTTTGAGTGGCAATTTCGGATATACGAACCCCATCGAGAATCTCAGTGATGCGGACTTAACGCTTGCTGTGAGCGTGTTGCGAACACTACGTTTGTAACGCCACGGACACCATGCTTGATACAGACCAAACCTGCTCAGTGCAGATCCAGGTGTGTACTGATATGCACTGGTGTACACTGGTACCTTCTAGTTCGGCCCAGAGTCCGCAAACCGTAAACAGCACAAACTCAAACATTTTATCGCCTTTTTTAATTATTCGGTCGGTCGGATATATTTCCTTCGGCTTCGTCTGGGAGCCCGTAAAAGTAAAAGGAAGCCGAGTCGTGCCTTTGCGGTTTAGTAAAGGACGGACGTCCAGTGTTAAAAGGTGCATATTTGACATTATTTCTTTATTAATGAGTATTTATTTCCCTAATAAAGTTCTATTTATTTTAAGTATTTGTTTAGAAATCGAAGAAACTGCTCGATGCTAACAAACCTGTGCCGGGCCCTTAATACTAATATTAGAATAATCCTATATCAATAAATATGAAAGATTAAAATACTAACATGCAAGATAAAACACTATAATATAAAAACTGGATGGGAAAAAATGAAAATTGAAAATTGAAAAATGAAAAAATGAAAAATGAAAGAAAATGAACGAGTAAATTTTGATGCCGGGTGTTTCAATCGAAAAAAATAAAGAATTTAAATTGGGTAAAGGCACATGCGAGACACGATGAATTTTTTTAAAAGTCGCTAGAAGGATCAGTTTCATCAGGAGAGTCGCCATACACCCACGCATGGATTCCTAAACTAAAATTTTATTCGTTGTCGTTGTCTTCAATATTATCTAAGCTGAGTGGTTATTGCAGTTACATTACAGTTCTGATGGGAATACCCTAAAGAAACGGAAGGAGGGGAAGAAAAGGTCTTCGGAAATCCTTTACGAATCCTGTACATATCCCTTTTCTTCCGTTCTATTCTTTCAGTCTAGCATACTTATAGTAAAGTGTGTATAATTAAGTCTTTTTAACACGGCTCAATAGAAGAGCACTGTAAATTTTAGTGATTTGAATCCGCGTATGCCGGAATAAAGTTCATCCATCGATCCATCGATCCATACTTGTGACACTTTGCAGCGTGTTAATGCATAGCTCGACAAAGAGCATGGCAGACAGACTTTTAGCAATATTTCGGTGAAAAAATGACATCAGTTGAAAGGAATGCAAAAAGACATCAATGAAATCATATTTTGAAATCATATAACCCCAGGTAATTGAAAACAAATTACTAAACAATATTTCTTTTCTTAAACAAACTAGATTAAATACTAAAAATATTCAAAAATCAATAAACCACGTGAAAAGGAACAATGGAAACCAAAACAAACATACGGAAATATAATCCAGTAACAATATTATCAGAGAGAGAAGTCCTTATCTTTGAGATAATGTATCTTTTAGATCGTTATCTTCATTGTTGGCTCCTGGTTTGTCTAGGGTGAACCGCACATTACACCTCGCTCGGCCGCAAAGGTCTGGGCATGGAAACAATGTTCATGTCGCTAAAAGATGTTTTAGATAAAACTTGATGGGGCAAAATTGAAATGCTTGAGATGTTTGACAGGAGACAAAGACAAAACTTTCACCCCTGTTTGACAGATTTCTTCTGGATCAGAGTGGCAGCTGAGGTTGACAGCCCCCTAAGGCATGCAATTTCTATAAGTATCGGTTCCCTAAAATCACTACTTAGACACCCAAGCTTGGCCTGCTGCTCTCACAACGCCTGTTCCGAACTGATCACTGAATTCATTCCTGGTAAATAATGATTCTATGCTTTACAGTTTTCCAGCGGCGCTTCATTCCGTCTTCCACACACGAAATATTTGAGTAATCGCACGTTGAGAAGATAAGCGTCGGCTAACACAACTGTAACGCCTTGTTTTTCTCGACAGGTAACTACATAGGTCAACAACTCAAGGAGAAGGTTCGGAAATCCCTCCTCGTACAGAAACCAGCTTTGAGCCTTGCAAGAGCTGTGGTGCTTCAACCGCAAACACGTGCATGTTTTGTGGGGTTGCATATTTGCCGTCACAAAAGGTAAGGGATTTTGTTAAGGACTCACGCTGGTTAAACACCCATGATACGCGCCTCTCGACCGGCCTGCAGTGAAGCTTAAGGTGCAAATAAACATTTCCTGTGATGGTTATTCTTCTGTAAACATTGTTGATCTTACTACTCGGAAAACGGTTTGCACAGAGAATTATTATTAAAAGTGTGTTTAGTGAAGTACGTAGCCTTTCGAAGAGCTGAGGGCAATGCGTTAAGCGCTGAGATATCGAGGCAATTAATCCCTTAAATAATCAAGCTTCAAGCTTGACATTAAACATTCTCCAGGAATATTCGTAGTTATGGAAATGAGCTAATCTAGAAATCAATACTATATGATTAAAGAAAACGTTTGTTCCGTTATAAACAAGGTTAAAGAAGAGGGCGGAGTGTTTCATTGGGCAAAAATGAGTTAAGATTTACTTATTTGTGAAATGTTGGCCCTAATAACACTATTACTGATGGACGAGTTTGCTTTAGACAATAGAACAATTGAGTAACGAGACGCCCAGATTCTTGAAACAATATTGTTTTGGTCGTTATCCAAGATGACAAGGTGGTTCGGTTAAGACGTTTTCCTTGGCGAACCAAACTGCTGCGAAAGCACACTTGTAATGTTACTGCAAGTATTTCTTTCGCGTTCAACGTGTGTCTTAGTTATGAAGAAAACTCTATGTTACATCATCGCACAACCTCACTACGAATTATCTTTTTTATCGGAAATGAAGTGTACTCAAAAAATCTTTTGTATTTTTGAAATGATTGACAGAGGCGGGGAAAATTGTCACTTGAAGCTATTGAAACTTTACACTGACTTTATTTTCAAAACCAACATACCGTAGACAAACTGCACCAATCAAAATGAACCTAACTGCGCTTTGCATAATATGACTTATGATTTTGCTTGTCTTCGAAACTACCAAAACTTGAAGTGAAGTGTAATACTATCCAATCCGCTCAACAAAAACTAAACGAGAGCCTTCAAACCAAGTAAAGAAGGGTTCAAGTTGTTAAATTGCTTGTTTACTTGACACCAATGTGTGGATCTCGTCGTCTTTGGCACCTATAATTGCATGATTAAGTCTATTGAAATCATGACGGATTCAGCATATTGTTATTAAAGCAAGACTCCTGTATCCTGAATCAAGTTCAGTCTTTGAGGCACCGTATCTTTTTTTCAGACATCTTACGTATTCTTCGAGTGTCCAAGATGAGTGAAAATATATCAAGGATCTAGTTCTATTCTGAACGATGCAAAGAATTAGAGTTCTGTGGCTCGGGTTGATATGGATTGCAATCATCGTGCCTTCAGTACAACCAGGTAAGAGACGTCTTACACTCGCTGTAGTTTGATAAATGAATGACCGCAACATTTTCTTTCTCTAAGTGATATTCAATTAGGCCAATTCAAACTAAACCTACTGAATGTAAGCAGTCTTTTCCGAGGAAAAACAAATAGTTAGATCATGTCACGCTTGGGGAACACGAGATCATAAAATAACCCTGACTTCACATTACATTATACGCTGAATCCCGCGATAGTTAATAACCAACAAAAACCACACAATCGAAGGGGTACATCCGGAGACGATTATTGAATTATGAACTTAGTGTATTTACAAAGCTCTTGAGATTAATTTCTAGATTCATAGACTTATAGCACAATGTAGGTAGGATCCTGTTTACCGACAGTGTTTACTCTATTTCTGGTTGAGAAACAATTAAAGCTTCACATGAAGTCCAAATGCGACTATTGTAATTGTACGTAATCACAAAATCTTAATGCAAGACAAAATAATGAATATAGAATTTGTTTTGCGATTTAATTTCAACTTTTCAGCATCCACGGTAAAACATAAGCGAACCATATTTTGAGGTACAGAATGGTTTTCACAGATGAGGCAATTTGTATTTAATTGAAAAATCAGAAAAATACATTCCATAAAAGCTATTCAAAGTAGCCTTAAAAGACATGATTTGATGAATTCAAAGTAGTCCGGGATTTCGAGTTTTGCAGCTTTGCCTCTAAAAGGTTAATTTGAAGTAAAAGTATTGCCTTGAGGGGTTGAATCTCATCCATTTAGTCAGTTGTCTAGTTATTTAACTAAAGAGTCTCGAGACATTCAGCCAGATGACCTTCCACACGATACCCGTGAAGGAATTTAACTAGGCTAACATGAAAAACACTTTCTTGACAGACTAAAATGCCTCTAGCCCAACCTTGAACTATGAAATGTGGCAGAAAGTGATAAAAGATGAGATGAATTCTTGTCCAAACACAGCCTAACCGAACATACGGTAACCAGTTTAACGCGGAACTCGTACGCATCGCACAAAAAACACCAAGTCGCACAGCCTTCCACGGAACTATTCGACAGATACAAGAGATTTCAATGGGGTTATTCACGATTAGAGAAATCGTGTTGAGGTTGCCACTGTTGACTATTGCTACTGCTGTCTGTCACTCTGCACTTTGAAACTAGACTCAATTTTCTTATGTTGTTTGCTTGCTATTGTTCTACTAATAAACTCGTGGTCTTCGCTCTAGACGACAGGAAAGCCAAGGTTAAGGGAATTCTAATGTATTATATGAAAATAATCTCTTAATGATAGGGAAGGAAACTTTAAGCAGAAATGTGAGCAGAAATCGATTTGCAGACTTATCTAAAGATTTGAAAATAAAAAAAACGTAATTGGAGTCAAAATTACTGCATAAATATACGAATCAGATCTCAAGGAATATTATTTATTTATGTGTCTTCTTGCCAAGCATGCTTTGTGCTTATTGTTGGCGAAGTTTTAATCTTGTTTTGAGAATTAATTCTGATGCCGTTCAAAAAAAGCGAAAACAAATGTTTTGTCTTGTAGCTCTGAAGTTCAAGTTTAGATCAATTAACACAGTCACGTAGCTTGCTTTCGTGAACAAAGTCACAATGTCATAAAATAAAAAATATTAAAGTGAAAGAGAGAATTGTATTCGCCGTGTTTAAGAAACCCGATTATCATGTTCTGAAGAAAATAACGGTATGTAATGAAAGTTTGTTATTAATATTTTCAATTTTTATGCAGAACTTTAGTACAGGAATTATTTTCCTTTTTTCCTGTTAGAGCAAACTTATAACCCCAAGTTACCAGTTAGGACTGCATTACTCTTCTGTGATAATAAAAAAATCTATAGTTTATTTTCATAATAATTCGTTTTCGTCAGATTCAGGCATGTACGTACTTAGATTACACTTTTTGTCTTTAGAGTCGAGATCAATCAAACCAATTTCTAATTTGTGTATCGACACAGCAAAACAAATATTTTTCTTCTAATGACAGCAAATGGATAAGCATTTTCAGTTGTTTTGTTGTTTTTCTTCTGTCAAATTAAACCACATGTAAGCCTAAAGAGTCTTAAAGGTTTTTTTTTCAAAAAAAAAAAAAAAAAAAAAAAAAAAGAAAAAATTGGCGCGCGAAGGACCCTCGACTGCATACTAAAATGAAAATTCATGCTTGTGTAAGTTATTGGCTATGGCCCTTTTATTTTACAAATGAAGAAGACTTTCACATAGTGAAAGAGTTTCATCAAGTTTTAAAAGGTCAAAAACTAGATAAGTTATTCGATATTGCTTCTTCTTCGGCGAGGGGAGGTATTTTTCCGTCTGAGTTACAACACCAAGTCTCTCTTGATTTAACTTACAACGTTTTACTCGCTTCTAACACACTTTAAAACTCACAAAGATTTTAAAACTCTACTTAAAAGTTTTAAAACTTCTTAAACTTTAACCTTCCTCAGTAAAAATGCAAGTTCCAGACACATGGTTGTCAGCTAATTTACACTTAAACTCATGTTTACTTCGGCTTGTATTTCACTATTGTTTACTAAAATCCTCCATTCCCTAAACTTCAAATATGTGTTCAACATTGTTTTCAAAGAAATTCAAAATCAGATGTACAAGTGTTGTGAATCTCGAACAGTAAATGGGATTCCGATGTTATTTTTGAACGTCTTTGGTGACACAATATCGCAGCAATGCGTCATCACAAATTGTTTTTAACCTTGGTTTTCTTGGCCTTCAATCTCAACTCAACCGTTTAAAAAGTAGAAACGATGGATGAGTTGTAGGTAATTTGAAACACCGTGAATAAAAAACGAGTTTACTTAACTGACGTTTCGGA